>JANIJG010006600.1:0-37640 GCA_024611175.1 Megaceryle torquata
GAGAGATATATAATATTAAATTAAAAAATAATTATATAATATATTATATATATTTAAAATATTTTTTTTACCCCGGTTTTGTGCACCACATTCTTATATATGTTAACTAAGCGATCAATCGCTCCCTCCCTAAAAAAAAAAAACAGAAAACAAAAGCATGAGATTGTTATTATTTCAAACCACAGTAAGTATGCAGGCAGGAAAAGAGAAAATCTACTCCCACCTACCTGATCTCCAAAGACGGCAGATGAGGGAGAAAGTCATTTCCCACAAAGAAGCACATGAAGACCCAATCATCGACACTTCTTTCAAAATCAAAAGTGAAGGGCAGACTGGCCATAGTGAGTTCTCTTTCCAAATACTGCAACACGTGCACACAGAAGTAAGAGGGCATTAGAAAACACTGCATACGGAGTTTAAAAACATTATTTACATAAAAAAGAGAGAAGAGAGTATCTGCTTCAACATACCTCTCGCAAAACACATAATCGGATGAAGATGAATTCTTGCTCAGCAATAGGAAGACTGTCTGCAAACTGATCATGCTAAAAGAAAAGGGGAGAGTTTTATGACATCCAAGCTCACTCTGAAGTTTCCCCAGCTCCCTTTGAAAGGCTCCCTTTGAGAGGAGTTAAGAGGTGGTACAAGAACAGTTTCTCCAGTCCTTATGAGAAGCAAACATTTTGCTGCTTTGCATGTCTTAAGTTACTGAATATTTTTTCTGCTGGTGGGAAAAAAAAAAAAAACAAATCCCACCAACAAAACATAAGTGAGGAGGTTAGGTCTGGCACAGTATTTTTGTGCTATAAGTAATGTTTTTACTTACTCATATAAAAGGAAAGCTAGGGAATTCCAGAATATTATTTGCATTACGTTTCAGCCAAAACCAACAGCAAGAACAACTCAATCTCATTAAAACATAAACCAGCTGACAGATAAAAAGAATTACTAGAAAGAGCATAGTTCTTACCTTGCCTTGTTTTTCCCTGGGCAAACCCTGGCAATCCTTAACCTCATGACCCATCTGGTTACAAAGAGCACAGGGCTTGGGTTTATTCGGCTTAAACTCTTCCCTAATTATAGTGAAGTTTGGTTCATGTGTGGCCAACCCAAGCATAATCAGATCAGCTACCAATCAAAAGAGAAGAATAGAATACAATGAAGGATAAACATTATTAAGCCTTTAAAAAAAAAAAAAGTTTAAAAGCAAAGTACAATCTACTTTAAGCAAATGTGAGCACAGTGATATATTTACCCACAAACCACATGGATAGTACAACAAAGTCCAAGTCAGACATTCAGCTACCAGTAGTGCTGGATCTTTCCCCATGTATTATACAGAGCTTTCAGAAACTAACAAATACACTGGATTATTTACACTAACACAAGCAAAAAACCTAAAAACTACAGCCCAATTCCATCACAAAACAGCACAAAGCACACATTGCTAGCAAAAGTGAACTCACCATCAGCCCCACACAGACAGTGGTGAGTGTTTGGGTCATGGTTTGGTTGAGCTGTACAAAAGAAAATGACATTTAGTCATCCAAAGTCACATATATTACCGACCATATGTTAATTCACATTTATTTGAATTTTACCTCTTTGTCTTCTAATGTAATCCATGATTTTATGTTCACCTTCACCAGGAGCACTGGCATCAGACAAAATAACCTGTGAAGCATTTAAATTATGTAAACAATTTACACTGCCACAGGAAAAAAAAAGCAAACAAGCAAAACCAAAACAAACAAAAAACCCCCAAACTAAAGAAGTAAAAAAAAATTAAATCCCACGAACAACTTGTGTAACTCATATACTGAACAGTGAATCTTACTTAAGAATATTTGAAATTCTAATTTGTAGTTTTATCTAAAATATCATGATTCAAAATGAAATTATTTAAGAGTCTGGAACCAATGAATAGACATTCATTTTTCACTGTTAATTCTGGGATGGAGGTGACGTTGATTCAAACACCACTGAAATCATCCTGTCATTAACTGACATCTTTGAAGTTTCCCGATAAATTATCAGGGCAATCGAAATACGCACGAGAGAACTGACAGATAAAGCAGACATATGCCCCCTTCCCTTCAGATCTCCTAAACTGGTAGATTTGCCGATACATTATCACATTATACACTTCCTTACGCTGATGCCCAGATGAGCATTAGCGTTTATAAACCCCACGTCTGATGGAGGGAATTAAGCAGAGTCAACTGCCCTCTAATTAGACCACTTTAGCAGTCAACTTCTGGAGAATAAAACAGACAGCTGCATGCGAGAGGACTGACTACTCTGCCCTCTTGTGCAGAGCAAACACAGGGTTGTCAGGCACAAAACTCAGTGGGAGTGGAGCGGTTGAGGAACAGGATGAGAGAATTTTCAAGTCTAGAAAGGCAAGAAAGCTGATACGTGTTATTTTCATTGCCTGTCTTCTATTGTTATCCACCATTAGAATAACAGAGAAAATGCAGCCTGCCTGAGGTAGCGAGTTAAAAAAAGAAATATTGAAAAAAATACGTGTACAATGTCTCTTGACAATTTCCCCCAAAAGAAAAAACACAGTATCCCTAAAACTCTGCCTCCCATTACATCAAGTTGTAGCTCCTACGATCAAATCTCTTTGGTGCTCTTAAAGAAAATCAAAACAAATGTTGGATTGTGTCATCAGGATGAAATGTACCTCTGAAGTCCCAGCAGAATGTGCAAGTTGGTCCATCATTACTAACAGCACAGTGCCAGAGGAGACAAATCTGTTGAATTCATACTCTTCAATCATATCCCAACCCCGCCCAACACATCACCTTAATTTTCCTCAAGTATCAAACTGTGAAACTTACTGTCAAATTTTTCCACCCTGGGTCACTGTTCAAACGGTCAGCAATGTAATAGCGGAGACACTTAGCGAGATTGTCCATAAACTCAGTTCCCTAAAAAGTGAGGGAATAAAAGAAATTAAACCTTTGTTCAGAGGCTGGCAATTGTGGGTTGGAGTGCAAGATTACTTACCGGTGTAATACAGTTGCTGTCAAATCTCTCTTTCACTTCTTCTGGAGGAAGAATGCCACCTAGAGCAATAAAAACATTTAACAGAACTTACATAACAGTAAAAGCATTTTTGCCTGATAAAAGCATCAGATGTCTCCCCAGACAGCAATCAGTGCTTATTGAAAATTAGCTTAAAACACAAAACAATCCCCCCCTCAAACTAAACCAGCTCTTACCATTCTATTATCTCCATCTTAAAATAAGGTGTTAGTACATTTACAAATGCTGTTACTTCAGAAGTGATTTCACTACCTAGCCTGTCAAAAGACTGAAAGAAATTTCAAAGAAACAAAGCTTGCTACACAAGTTAAAACATTAGGAAAGAATTATTTCCTTACATATTCTCCCCTACATTTCCACTATCTAGTCAGTTAGTCTCACAAACAGGGTTACACCAACTTCTCTCATCTCTGAGCTTCATAACGAGTCTTCGTAGTCTAGAAATGCTACAGGAAGAAACATTAAAAAAAAAAAAAAAGTCTTTGTCCTCCCTTTTTGATCTCTAACTGGGTTACACAATGGCCATCTCCTGCCTCCTACACAGTCACCTGAACTCATTGCTCCAGCCCAGCCCACATGGTTCAGCTACACACACTCCTTTCACTCGCATCATGTCACTGTCATCCTCAGAAAGTTGCACTGTCTTTCTTACCTCACTGAGTTTAGTTTCCACTGTTGAGTGACTATCCTGGCTCACACTGCATCATTCCTGTGCAACTCTCTTCATTTGATCCCTGCTTTTTGAGCCTCAACTCTCCTTTCACCAAGGCCTACAAATTTGTACTTTCATCATAAGAGTTTGGGTTAGTTTCTCCCTACTTTCCTCCCTCCTCTTCTGTTTGATTTTTTTTTTTTCTAAATAATTCAATTAAGAATGTTCAACACAAATCCACCTCAGGTGGGAGATAGAATGAAAAAAAAAAAAGTGACATTTTCATTTATCTTAGTTCTTAACTTTGGAAAACACAGCTCCATCCTTCTGTAGGCTTGCTATCCTCTCCTCCTCCTAGTAATGCACAGACAAACATCCACTAAGCAAGACATCCCTTTTCTAAACCCTACTGAAGTGTTCAAAATAAACAGAGTGGCTTTTAAAACCCCAGGTACAGTCACCATTCTACCTTTTGCCAGAATTTCTTGTCTTATTTTTTGCTTCTCTTCAGCAGCTTCCATGCCCTCCTTGGATGCTCTGAATCTTCTTGACCGCTGTTGATTCATTTTGGCACGTGGAGCCTAAAAAGAGGTATTGGAACACTTGGTTCTGTTATTGAATGTGGACAATTGCTTCCTTTCTGCTAATTATTTTGGGTAGCCAAGACAAGTCTTTTGGAACTGGCCTGTCTAGAACTAGACAGGCAAACATATAACAAGACCTCAAGTCTGAACTGTACCTGAAAACAGGGATTTCTGTTCTCCCTCCCTCCACACCCAAACCCCCCCCCCCAGCACAGCGAGCTGGACACATTTCTGAATTGGTCTCGACAAACTCCTGCACTTGAACTGAGGTTTAAAATCTTTTTATTTAATGACACTCATTTAATCTTTGAGAAACTGAAAAGCCTAGAAAACTAGCTTAAGCTTCAGAGGCCTACCAGCAGTTTCTGCTAGGCCATTCTGGCATCTCTGAGCAATACTCAGTTTAGGTATAAAAATACTCAGTAAAGCAAAGTCACTAAGAAGAGGTGGCATCTTTCATTGACAACCTAATGTAGAGAGGGGAGATGAAGATCAGGGAGATTAGACAAGCTTTCCACCTCAAACATACCAGCTAATTTTACAGTCATTACTGGGAACTAAATTCATCAATACTTACTACTCCATCTATAGCCATGTACAGAAGTCGCCTTGGTCTTACAATGTTGAAGATCCTGTCAATATACTCAAAAATCGCAACCATCATTTCATCTTCATTTTTGGGCGCTGGCCTAAAATGTAGAGCATTGAGTGAAACATCTGAAACACTTGAGAAATCCTATTTGTAAAGAGGGAAAAAAAAAAAACCCCAAACCAAAAAAGCCTTACTTGTCTTCAGGATGTGTACAGGGGTGAATGATACCATTCATATCCAAATAGAGGTTATCAAACTCCACCTCATTAGGGTTAGGTTTGCTGGTATCAATTGGAGCCTTGACGCCATTGCACTCTTTAGCCTGGGAACGCAGCCAAAACGAGTATTTCAGGACTTGATTATAGAAGCATCGCAAATAACCAACAGAAGTATTCAAGTACAGGCTCATTACAATTTTTTACAAGGGCAGTAGACGAAAAGATAGCAACAAGCCACCCACCTGAAGATGCATGCTTACTCTAGTAAAATAATATATTTTTTTTAAAAAAAGGTGTTTATAAACTGGCACAGTCAGAAGATATGATGTGTTAGGGCAGAGCTGGCTCATTTCTGTTGATCAGTATGTATTAAAAAGAAGTTTCCATGTGTCACATTATTCAAGAAAGCAATTCCTTCTACTGCCAGGATCACAGTGACCCCCTCAAAATTTAGCAAAGGGACTTCAAAGTTTATAATACAATTCTCTAACTTAACACAATAACCAAGAAGCATCAGAAAGTCACACACACAGGAGGGGGAGGCAGGGCAGTATGTGTGATTCACCCATGACAGATGACAGGAGAAGCTTCACAAAGTGCTATCAGCACACCCTGAGCAGCAAAGAATTATGAGATTTAACTAGAGGAAGGACTTTTCCCAGGTTCCTCTACACAAAGAAAAGGGATCCTTCCAGGTTCCACCAGCCAAATCCATACTCACACTACGCCTGTATTACTTTTCTTGCTGACTATCAAACACACTGAGATTCTCACACCCCTGAGCCCTTCAACTCCTGCCTCTAAGTTTGTCTATGAATATATTTGAAGTGCTACATAAAAACCAGTCCATACCTTGCACTTCTGAAAATAAGTCTACTTTCAACTCTGAAGCTTCACTTCCTCTACATTGGTGCTTTTCCTACTGCCAGGTACTGTCTAAGGAACGTGAAACTCAGACCACAGTGCAGATAGTTCAATTCCAACTTATAATTGCCCTAAACCACCTATATTTCTGTACCATTCTTGAGCACTTAAAACACTACCAGTTAGCTTAGCAACCATGTTCAATTCCATTTCCTCACCATATGTTTGGGGCTTTTTTGTTTGTTTTGGTGGTTTTTTAGTTTGGTCAAGAGGTGATCAGCAACACTCTTGTTACTACATAAAGGCAATGGTCACAGGATTGCATGAGTGAAAAACATGATAGCACTGATCCTCTCAGTCACATGGAGCTTATTGGCAGATGATGAACCAACATCAAGCACTTTCTCTGAACTTCTCTCTCATTAAATAAGCCTCCTACATCTGGTACAAAGCTCACACTACCAGATGCAGGAGGAAAAACCCCACAATTTACAGATATTACCATTAATTTTTACAGTTTCCCTGCTTCTAGAAGCAGCAGCAGAACTTGCTGAACTTATTCCAGCCCTAAAAGGCAAAAATTCACACTTCTGAAGCAAAATAAGCCTGCATTTGGTATTTACATTTTTTTAAGCTATAGGCATATGGAATTCTTTCAGGGCAACTTCAGGAAATCATTTTTAAATAACTGAGCACTAGGTCCCTCTATTTCACTTCTTTAAAACAGGTGAAAATTCTGCTAATTCTCATCTTCCTTACACTATTCCCCCAAACCAGTCAAATCCCAACAGATGCAATCTTTTTACTACCACTTGTTTCCTTGACCAAATTTTCCAAAACACAAACACAAAAGTGAGGTATTTTTAGAAGAATCTCCTCATCTGGTGCAAATTCCAAAGTAGCTCATTGTCCTAATATAGTTATTCTGGGTAACCAAGCCCTACAATTTCCAGAGAAGAGCTTTCCTCCCGATTCCCATCAGATAACAGGTAAGAAGCTTGGCTCATCTTGTACTTGAGCCTTCACGAAACCTCTCACCAGACTGGGACTTGGGAGATACCAAAGGCTCGTGACTATGTGATATGGAAAATAAACTCACCATCATCACAGATCTTACTGTCAATCTTGAAGGTATAGCAAAACAAGTGTGATCTTTGCAAGCCATTCAGTTCTCATCCGCATGCTGCTACGTCATCAGCTTTACTGTTACATCCCCATAAATCTATCAGAGCTTTAACGTAACGGCCTCATAAAAGGTTTAAGTATCTGGGAGCAATATCTCTTGTGATATAACTAAACTGTTCACTTGTAATCCAGAGTCTTTTTTGAAACCATTGAAAACAGATCTTCAAATAAGATACTTTAGTTGCAGCTTTATTAATTCATATGAATTTGATTAGGAATATCCTACCCTGGATTTTATATTATCTTCAAGATCTTCCTCTTATTCTCCCTGCTCAGCTTAAGAAGAAGATTAATCAGATTTAAGGAAAGAAATAATCTAGCAAGGTAAGAGAACAGGGATCAACTTTTTAATATTTCAAAGAGACAAGCTACCAGGAGATACAAAATTTCTGATTAGAGAGATTTGGAGCAATCCTAAAACACACAGAGCTGATTACATTGTGAGAGAAGTTTAAATTCATCTACAGGAAGACAAACTACAGCTTCTCACTACTGTCCCAGTCCACGCCCAAATTATCCCTGGGTTGCGGGGAGGGGGGGGGAATTAATGAAGAGGACTTATCCATCTGCTGTCCTTACTGTAATTGCCACGTGCTTGTAAGTTGGAGGGAAGCAGTGAGGATGCCAGATCAGGATCTGGCACTTCAGTTACAGTAAATCTAACTTAGCCTGGGGGAATTTATCAAAACAAATAGAAAGGTAACAAAAAACAGCATTTGCTGTTACCAGCTCAATTATTAAAGTTAAAAAAAAAAAAAAGACAATCTCAAACTCAGTAAAAGCAAGGCAATACAAGCCTTTATTCCTTTATTTTACCTAAATATCAAAGCACTAATAAAGACTAGTCTTAAGTGCTCACAAACATGATGAAAAAAGAGAAGTCTTCTGATTTTATTAGAGAAAACTGTCACAAGAAGTGAATTTCAAGACAACTGGTAGAACACACATATTTGGGTGTTAGCGCTCCAGAGAGCCCCAGCCCCACCTGGCAGAAGGCAAATGTCACATCAACAGTTCAGCAGGTGTCGCTGGTAGAGACCCAACCTTCTCCAATTCCCCCCCAAAACTAAGTCTTCACCAAAAGAGTCTTCTGTTCCTATGAAATGACAGCTTTTAGAGGATGTCTCTATTAAAAAAGAAAAAAACAAAACCAAACAGTTCCCTGTTTGGGCAGGAGATATTTTCCCTATACCAAAAAATAGGGACAATGAGACAAAAAATGGTGAGGCTGCTCAAGGTTAGAGTCCAACTACAGCCTTGTTTGAAGTCTTGAATGCAAGTGTAACATCCACTGACATCTATTTCCCTATATATGCATATGTAGGCATTTGTTTAAAAAAAACCCAACCAACCAACCAAAACAAAACAAAAATACACACACACAAACAAAAAAAATCCACATCAGAACAGAGCACGAAGCTGCAGGAAGACTAATTCATGAAAGAGGTGACCAACAAAAATAACCAGTAAGGTGTGAAAACAACAGACTTGTAAAGTACTCAAATGTTAGGAGGAGAATGAGAGCCCAAGGAAGTGTATGACCATGTGCGCACCAAGGTATAGCCTTAATCCGATATAACACTTGTCCTCACCGTCACCAAGCCCACATCATGAGAGGGCTGGTGGAGATGATCTGCTTGCAAACAGGAAGATCTCACAGACAGAGTTTCCAGACTCCAAAAGTTGCTTTTAATCATTCAGCCTCATGTCTCCTTGCTCTTTTCAAGACTGGCAGTTTCACTTTGATTTTTTCAACAAGCCCAGAAAGTTCTCCGCAATTTATAATACACACACAAAAAAAAAAAAGTTGGTGCAAAGCAGTGACGCTGAAGATCATCCAGAGAAACAGAACAGGAAACAAGAAGCAGCATCCCCACTGCTCAGTTTCACCAAACACTTTTACAAAACCTACTTTTTTGGCCTGAAGCACATCAAAGGCAGAGACCACCGTGCCAGGTGATCCCCCATTTCAACCATCCGGCTAAAAACGAGGAAATCTTAGGGAATAATAAATTATTTCCTGCTGCAAACCCTCACTCCTCCCCAGGTACCAAACCGCTCACGGAAAGGAGTGAAAACCAAGCGGGCAAGTTAAGTTTTCAACAGCGACTGCTTTTAACAAGATTAAAGGCACTCAGTCCAGAAAAACAAAACCAAACAAAGCCAGACGAAAACCAAAAACCAACACAAACAAACCCACAAAACAACAAGAACAAAAAAACAATCCATGCAACCCCCTCGAAAGAACTCCGAGGGCGCCGGGGGCGGCACACCACAGGCACTAATTACTCTCCGACAACACTCCCCACACGGCCCTGACTTCTCCCCCCGCCACACAGCCCCCGGTGAGTCCCAGGGCGATCACCGGAGGATCTGTCCGGGGACGGCACGAAGAGTAGCTCGCCTCACCTTCTCCTCCACGCAGTTCACGATGATGGAGGGGTACTTGCGGCTAAGCCAGCGGAAGAAGGCCGGGACTCCCATGGCGGGGAGCGGAGAAACGCGTCCAGGCCGCAGCTCTCTGTGACGGTAGCGACGGCGGCGGAACCCGAGCGACGCTTCCGGGGCCAAAGGGCAGCGCAGGGCACCATGGGGGAGGGGACGGTCACATGCTATGTCTCCGCCATCTTAGTGGCGGGCTCGGGCTCAGGGTGCAGCCACCGCGGTGACGGCGGTGGGAGAGGCGGGAAGGGGCCCGGCCCGGCGGGAGGAAACACACGCCCCCCCCCCCATCTGGAAGTGGTGCTGTGTATAACTCTGAGGTCCTCATCACAGGAGAGACATCATCGAGACCAGCCCTTCCCGAAGCACTGCCAGGGTACTACTAAACCCTGTCCCTCAGCACCACATCTCCATGGCTCTGAAACCTCTCCAGGGATGGGGACTCCACCACTGCCATGGGCAGCCTGGGACAGGCATTGACAGCTCTTGCAGGGAAGAAATTGTCCTTCAGGTCCAACCTAAACCTCCCCTGGTGCAACTTGAGGCTGTTTCCTTTCGTCCTGTCAGCTCTTCTTGGGAGAAGACTGACCCCACCTGGCTCCAGCCTCCTGTCAGGGAGCTGTGGAGAGTGAAAAGGTCTCCCCTGAGCCTACTTTTCTCCAGGCTGAACAACCCCAGGTCCCTCATCTGCTCCTCACAAGACTTGAGCTCCAGACCCTTCCCCAGCTTTGTTAGCCTTTCTGTGGACATGCTGCAGCCTTTCAATGTCCTTGGAGTGAATGGCCCCAGAATGAACCCGGGATTCAAGGTGAATACATTAGCACGAGACACTTAATTGGTCGGTCACGTTTCCCTACCCAACCTACAAACACGTATATCTGCTATCTAATGTTTAAAACATTTTAGGGAGGTTCCCTAATTAGCATGATCATTTTAGATAGGCTGTGTATTTTGGCATCATAATTACCCAAGGTTACTTCAGGATACACTCTTGGCTCCTCTGGTGCAGAAGTGACATATTTTGTCCCCTTAAGTCAGCAACACAAAAAGAAGATGTCAGAATCATTTTCATCCCCATCCCATTCAAAGTACTTCCCGTGATGCCACAACCACGTTTCGTCTGAAACTTTTTGATAAATTTTTAGCTTTGGTCTTTTGACAGCACAGGGAAGAAATTTTTGATGCTGAGCATGGCAGGAGCTGCAAGCATGGAGCATCCCTGTCCCAGCGCTGCGCCTGCCGCATAAGCAAACACCATTAAACAAGCCATTCGATGACATTGGAAGGGAATTAAATCCCCAGGGATTAAACGGGATTAAGAGGAGGCAGGTTTTGCACTCTGCCGTGTCCCGCCACCGGGCACCAGCTTCATTAGGAGGGCAGTGACAGGGGCAAGGACACCAAAAAGCGGCCCGGGAATCATTAACAAAAATAACAAAATCTTAGTGGCGCTTATGGAGCCACCGCTGCTGGTTTGGGGAGGGGAGAGGGACCTTAGTACCTGGCTCATTTGCTGTAGAACAATTAACCCAATATTGGCTTTCGCATTATTCTTTGCCTTGCTCAACTGTTGTTAAAGCCATTTTCCATTGTCACTCCTCTGAATAAAGACTGTGACTTGAATAAATTTCCCCGACAGCTCTCTGTTGGTACCACCTCTGGGATCGGCTGGAGATTGTCCTTTATCTGTTCCCTGTGAATCATCCTCTGACTGAAGTTCCCCTGTTGTTGCGCTTCTCCCAGAATTCTGGGCTCAGGGTAACACTTCATTTGTATCAACAGGTAATCAGTTGTTTTTCTGATAATGCCAAAGAAAACAGAAGATGGTGGCACTAGCAAATGCAAACTGATCTTCTTATAATTACTTGTGTAAACAAGCACTGAAAAATAAATTAATACTGCAACAAGCACTTCCCCACGAAGTCAAATCTGCATTTTGCTAAAGAAAACAACCCCAAAACCCCAAACAAAGCCCAATCCCTGAAGGGACTGTGCCAAGGAAAGGCTGAGAGCCCTGGGGCTGTTCAGCTGGAGAAGAGCAGCCTTCGAGGTGATCTGATCAATGCTGATCAATAGCTAAAGGGCCCCTGCGGGGCAAGAGGATGGGGCCAGACTCATCAGTCGTGCCCAGCAATGGGGCAAGGGGCACAAACTGGAACTCAGGAGGTTCCATCTGACCAGGAGGAGAAACTTCTTTTCTGTGAGGGTGGCCTGGCCCAGGCTGCCCAGAGATATTGTGGACTCTTGTTCTCTAGAGATATTCCAAACCTGCTGGGACAATGAAACGTCGTAGATCTGAGCAGCCAGAGAGACTTATTCCACCTGAACCTTGGTCTGCCATTCACTAAAAAAATCACGTAGTGATGATCTG
This sequence comes from Megaceryle torquata, assembly GCA_024611175.1. NCBI lineage: Eukaryota > Metazoa > Chordata > Aves > Coraciiformes > Cerylidae > Megaceryle > Megaceryle torquata. The sequence goes on from JANIJG010006600.1 coordinate 11,963, forward strand.
CAGCATGACATACTGGTGAGCTTGCCTTCAGCAGATGCTGGGGATCATCAGGGCTGAACTACCTTGGATTGGGGAAGACCAGGAAAAAGCATGAAGCGGTGCCTCAGCCCTGGGAGGGTGGGTTCTGTCACTGGTTCTGATCCCAGCCACCTGGGTGACATTGAGCTTGAGACACGCTAAGAACAATAAGCCTCCCAGATGCTGACAGGAGAAGACTATTAAGAAGATCCCTAAACATTCTTCTTAACATGTTAAAGTGTTTTTATTCTGGGATGGGGCCACAGATGGGTGCCCATACCCCAAGCTGCAATACTGCTCTGTGATGCAGTTTAACTGGGGTACTGGTTTTTGCTTTTGAACTCACCCTATTATGATCATATTTAATTTTTTTTTTACTATGTCCCCTGGTTTCTCATGTTTAATTAACTTAATTTTGGATAAAAGGAATTAAAAGAAGGGAATTAAAAAAGCATCCAATTACTGTGATGTCCATGCAGTGACACTGGTGGTGGTTTCACAAAGCAAGCAAAAGCAGAGAATCCTGGGGGCTCACCCTATGGAAACACTGCTCTGATCCAAACTGCACCCAATTACAAATGTACATTTTATGCATTTCTTCTTCATCTGTTTCAGGAGATAAAGATCAAACAGCCCCAGCATCTTCCTGGTGTCAGTCAGTCTCTTATCCCACAGAACAAGCAACAGAACAAGAAGAAATGGCCTCAAATTGCATCAGGGGAGGTTTAGGTTGGACCTGAGGAACAATTTACTCCCCTCCAGGGCTGCCAAGGCCTGTCCCAGGCTGCCCAGTGCAGTGGTGGAGTCCCCATCCCAGGAGGGGTTTCAAAGCCATGGAGATGTGGTGCTGAGGGACAGGGTTTAGTGGTGCCCTGGCAGTGCTGGGGGAACAGTTGAACTCAATGAGCTTAGAAGTATTTTCCAATCAGAACAATTAAATTCTATTAAGCTCTGTATTAAAAATATTGGAATACACCTGAGGATCAGAATGGTCTTTGCAGCAACAGCAGCGGCTAGGCTGGTCAGAGGAAGCACCATCACCGAGTAGCTCCTAGCACAGCAGAGACAAGGCTTGTTCAGCCATTAAATCCCACTGTCAATTCCCAATCCAGAGCCGCTCCCAAATCCCAAAATATCCCAGCTGGGTTTAGTCTCCCACAGCAGGAGAAAATGTAGCAGTTCAGAGAGGACACAGGCACCAGGAGGTGTGACAGCACCCAGAAATCTTTATTTTGGATTTACATTTGCTTTGACCATAAAGTAATGACCTGCACTTGAGACATCATCACTCTCCATACATACAAGATGATCCTGTTTATTTCTTCTTGAAAGCATCTTAATCATAGAAGTCAAAGTCATTGGAGTCTTCCAGGCTGCCAGTCTGTGGGCATAAGGCAGCCTCAATTTCAGAGCTGCTGTCATCAGATTCACCCCAGAAAGCTGAGAAGGAAGAGGAAAAAAAATTAAAAGGAAAAAAAAAAAATTACTATTAGATCATTTCCATGTTTATGTCCTATCTGTCACAGACATGACAGCAGGAATAGGGCAGGGATCGTCCCCTGGACTGGGCATGAGGGAGGCAATCCCTTAAATCCTGTGTTCAGTTTTGGGCCCCTCACTCCCAGAAGGACATTGAGGGGCTGGAGCGTGTACAGAGAAGGGCAATGAAGCTGAGGAAGGGTCTAGAGCACATGTCTGGTGAGGAGCAGCTGAGGGACCTGGGGTTGTTCAGTGTGGAGAAAAGGAGGCTCAGGGGAGACATCCTCACTCTCCACAGCTTCATGACAGGAAGTTGGAGCCAGGTGGGGTCAGTCTCTTCTCCCAAGGAACAAGCAGCAGGACAAGAGGAACTGGGCTCCAGTTGCATCAGGGGAGGTTTAGGTTAGACCTGAAGGACAATTTCTTCCCTGTAAGGGCCATCAAGGCCTGGCCCAGGCTGCCCAGGGCAGTGGTGGAGTCGACATCCCTGGAGAGGTTTCAAAGCCATGGAGAGGTGGTGCTGAGGGACAGGGTTTAGTGGTGCCCTGGCAGTGCTGGATTAACAGTGGGACTTCTAAGATCATAAAGGTCTCTTCCAAATCAAATAAATCCCTGACTCTGATTTAACAGCTGGACCCCAGGGCTTAAGAAGGAGGTCAGAGTTTTGAAGACCATAGGCCAAGATGTGCATTTCAGATACAGCATCATGGTGTCCGGCACCAGCATGGACATGGCCAAACACTGGGCTCATTCAGAGGCCTCACTTCATTGTTCCTCAAGGTGGCTTGAGAGAACATTTCCACTCCAAGCAATTTACTTGACCAGCTGCTGCCTGAATGATGTCTTTGTCTATTATGTGCCTGCTTTCTCCCTCTACTTGACCCTGTGGTGAAGTCACGCTTAGAGCATGACATCACTGAGCTGGCATAAACACAGCAATGACGTCACAAATGAAAAATCACCACTTTGTGCCACAACCAAATACAGATTAACTTCAGAGAACCACTTGGCTTTAGCGGACAGCTCCAGGAATTAGCCATTTCACTGACAGAAAAACAGAATCTAATTTTCATTCAAAGGATCCCTCAATATGTAAATTCATTGGATGCCTGAAATGAGGCATAAGGCCCCAAAACAGGGACTTGGGCAGCAGGAGAGAGGGAATTTCAGCTCTAGTGTGACCAATGTGCTCAGTTAACGTGCTCAGGGGCACACGTGACGTAAACATCTTATCTACAAATGTAGCAGCTGCACCTTTTGTCCTACATCCCTGGTATTTTACATGGTTACATGACGATACTCCTGGAGGTTTTCTACAAGGTAAACTACACTTAGTAAGACATTGAATTTCAGTAGGACAATATTGGTTTCTTACCTTTGGATTTTATAGCAGTTGCTGCTGCCTTCCTCATTTCTGTCCTGTAAAAGATTTTAAATAATCAGCACAATGACACAAAATTAAAAGAATGTTGACTTTTACTAAAAACACCATGAGATGTTTAAAAAAAAACCCAAAACCAGTAATTTCTGTAACTAGGGCTGGTAGTTCTTGGTTTGTTGGGGTTTTTTTTTGTTTCGTTTTTTTCTTTTTGTTGTTGCTATTTTTTTTAAGTTGTTTTTTTTTTTTAATAAATATTTTATCAAGGTTTTCTTCACCTTTCTGTCTAATAAAAGGTGGTGAAATTAACCTGCAGGATAGCCCCTGGTCCAGATGTTCAGACAGCACACACTGCAGTCATTCCTTGGTAACCATTTTGCCAAGGTAGAAGGGACCAGAGCTCCATCTTATCTTTGTCAGCCTTTCAGATAATGCAAAGAAAGTTTAAAAAAAAAAAAATCAAATACAAACAAAAGTATTCCACACAGAAGTGCCCTGAACTTCCCTGTGCTCCTTTCCTGACAGCATACTCCACCACCCCAGCCACCACTGGCTTCCCATTGCTGTATCCTCCTTGCCCCAGTGTAAATGTGTGAGATCCTGTTTGCCTTTGATCTACCTCAACGTACGTGCAGGCGCAGCTCCGCTCAGCCAAAGGACCACTCTTGTGTCTGGAGCATCACAGGCCCTTTTGAATCCCTCAAACAAGTTGGGATCATTTTGATCTTTTGTGTGGGGCATGCATATTGTGCGAAATAATCGCAAGGACATCGGAGAATTAACTATTACAGTGACAGCCCTGAGACAAGCTCTAAAAATAAACCTTCAGCTGATTTTAATAAAGATGATCAGATATAACTTATTATTTTTTAAGTAAAAAGTCTTTAAATATTGGCCTTATGCTGTCTACCTGAAGCTTTGGTAGCATGCCAGCCAATCCACATTACTTAGAGCCAGACCCTGCTAAACTCTTCAAGTACTGATTCAAATACATCTCCTCAATGGCATTTCCAGCATGTATTTTTAAGTCAGCCTCTGAGGTGAGTCCTGCCACTCACTGAACACCCTTAATTCCTGCTCACTTTTGTGAGATTTCATGACCCTCGGCATCTCCCAGGAGGTGCTCCACCTATCCCAGGCTTAGCAGATAAAAAACACACTCAAGAGGCTGCAGCTCAGGTGTCTGCATCGGTTTTTCCCCTGGGTGTAGAGCAAAAGACCACTTGTTGCTCAGCTGCAAATTGAGAGGCAACTTCTGTGGCAGGCAGGACAAGAACCATTTCATTTTCAAGTAGTTCAGCAGAACAAGCAGAGGCAGCTGGCAGCTCCCGCTTCCAACTGCCTGCCGCTGCACCTCCCCGTGTCAGTAAGTCCCTCTGGACTCAGCCCTGGGGAAGGCTCACCTTGAACCCTGGCTCCATTTTAGGCCCTTCACTCCCAGAAGGACAGTGAGGGGCTGGAGCGTGTCCAGTGAAGGGCAACGAAGCTAGGGAAGGGTCTAGAGCAAAGGTCTGGTGAGGAGTGGCTGAGGGACGCTAGGTTGTTGAGCCTGGTGAAAAGGAGGCTCAGGGGATACAGCCTTGCTCTCCACAGCTCGCTGACAGAAGGCTGGAGCCGAGGGGTTGGTCTCTTCTCCCAAGGAAAAAGTGTCAGGACAAGAGTAAAGGGCCTCAGGTTGTGTCAGGGGAGGTTTAGAGTGCACATGAGAAACAATTTCTTCCCCCCAAGGGCTATTAGGGCCTGTCCCAGGCTGCCCAGAGCAGTAGTGGAGTCCCCATCCCTGGAGAGGTTTCAAAGCCATAGAGATGTGGTGCCGAGGGACATGGTTTAGTGATGACCAGGCAGTGCTGGGTTAATGAGTGGACTCCATATATATGTTGTTCAGACAGGATAACAGGTCCGAATAAGTGATTTTTCTTTTTTTCCCTCCACCTCTCTCTGCAGTTTAAGTCCAGATGAAACATGAGAGGGTTGGGCCCAGAGGACCACCCCCCCACGCCTAGGTGTTGGGTGCCTTGGTCCTCTTGCACATCTTGAAGCACATCCTCCAGATCCAGCTGAAGGCCAGTGGCCTCAAGGAGACACTGAAGTGGAAAATGACCACCATCGCTGGAGGAAGGTCTGGAAACCTTTCCTCTTTTGCTCCAGCTTCCCCTGAAGAGAAAGGTCATTGCTGACAGAAGAGGGGGGAGGACAGATGTTTGTGTTCTACCAAAATCCATCTGTTTGCTGAGGTTTCAATCACAGGCAAATTCCATCAGAGTAGTTCTCCTCTGCTGTCCCAAGCAAGCACACAATAACCACTGAGGCCTCTGCCAAGAACGTTGAGGGATCTAAATGAAAAGTCAGGCCCATTTCACTGCCTCGCCTAATCCCTCGTCATGACCCTGCGATATCCATTTATGCATTTGTTTCTTCCCTAAATAATTCCAAACTGAACCCAGGCTCTAACAAAGGAAAAACCCAAACCAGTTTAACATCAAAGAGCCTTTTAATCTTTCCTCCGCTCTGATGAAACAGGGCTTTTTGTATTGAAGATGTTGCAACAGTAAGACATGAAAAAGCACCAAGGAAATATTTTTCCCTCCGTAAAGAAAATTAATGTTAAGAGGAAAATACCAGAGCAGCAAGAGCCAAGTTAACAGAGGTGGCTCACCAAAAAAGAGCAGAAAACATTTACTTCAGCCTGAGCATCTTTTTGCTAAAGCACCTGTTGAAACTCTGTGTTTTAGCATCAAGTTAAAAAAATAAACAAAATACCCAACTGCCAAGGGGGGGAAAAAAACCAAAACATCCAATTGCCAAAAAAAAAAAAACCCAAACATTGCTGCAAAAATAAACACCATCTCCTCTGTAGTGCAATGGCAATGTGTTTAGAGAGGTGCTCTGGCCTCTCCCCACCAGTATTTGTAGAGCATCACCAGCACAACGTGACTGTCTCTGCAATCGCTGATGTTAAGATTTAGGAAAATAAATATCTGCAGATATTTATAGACAGACATTTACCAAGTATCTGTTAACATCAGAAAAACATGCTGGAATTGACAGTCAGCTTCTTACAGAAGAGATTCAACAACTGAAGTAGGGCAAGAGGACAAAACAGTCACATATGGGCTGGCTTCCAGGGGCATCTCTCCAGAGCCTGGATTTCCTGACCACTTCCAGCCCCAAACCTTTGGAATCTCTCCTCAGAGGGAGATTCCCCCCGCCCCGAGTCAGGACTGATTTGGAAGGTGGGGATGCAGAGATGGATGTGCGGAGCCCGAGTGCCCCCCGATGGCCAGCTCGCCTCAGCACTGAGAACAGTGGCGGCAGCAATGGGCCCGCTGTTAAACATCACCCCTGAGGATCATTAAGAGGATGAATTATAATCTGCCAACTTTTATTTGCATGTCATTACGTCTGTTTGGTAAAGGCAGCTAAAAAAAACACCACAAAAAAACCAGCCTTCAGAAACCAGACTGGCTTGCGTCCGGAGGACAAGATTAATCAAAGTATATAATACACCGTGTTTATGGCCCAACGAATTAAAAACTGTTCTTTGGGTCTCAGCCACTGGTGCATCTTTAATCTCTGGGTTAACTTGAAATCAGACAGTGCAAACAAGTCACGGAAAAAAAAAACCCTGAACAGCTCGCCTTCAGAACTGGGTGTTCCCCAGAATTCTAGTAACCTCTGACTGCATCCACCTGACGCAGTGCGATGCCACCCAGGGCGCCCACTGCCCACACTCGCCTGCCAAGCTGGCCCCGACTTCTGGGACCTTTTCCCCTGAGCCATCGGGGAATTTAAACACGCTCTTCACTGCCACCACAAAACGCTAACTCTGAGCTGCGCCACTGTGCAGGGCAACAGTCCCTTGGGGAGGTAAAGGGAGGCAGGAGAGCGCGGCTGTGTAGCTGCACGCGGGGTAGGGCGATATCTGCGGGAGGAGAGGAAGCTCTGGCATGCACCCATGAACAAAAGGGAACAAGTGGTCTTTACTCGGAGAGCAGCTTCCTATTAAGACTCACTCCTTCGTACATTATGTCTTTCATCCCCACTCAACCACAAAATGATTTTGCTGTAGGAAATACAATGGCAGAAAAAGATTTACATTGAAAGAATCTTTAATAATAAACTGTTGCAGATCTGCCTACTTCCCCGTGATTTATAATACAATAAACATCGGATTCTATTAAGTCTCATGCACTGAAGACACGCACTGAAAAACCGAATATGAAAGCCCTCGATTCTTCCCTGTCTCCAGCACCATAATAGTGAAACGAGCGTGGATAAATGTGCTAAGAGTATCTCTTTGCATCTTTTATAGCTTGTGTGTATTAATCTGTAAAGCTTATTAAGAAAGTCATTGCTATGCAAAGCAGCACCCAATCCCTTTCTCTTGCTTTTCAACAGCACGCCGTGCCGAGCCAATGGGACCGGGCCCCGGCCCCTCATTCCGCATTCATCACATGCGACGTTTGCACAATGTATCTCTCAAAGGCCGCTGAATAGAAAGCCTTAATACTCATGTAAACAACCGCAAACCAATTACTTAATGAATCAGGCCCACACATAATGAGGTGCCAGACAAAGAGCTATAAATGCATTTTTGCGCCCCAGCCTCCGCTTTAAAGTAAAATCCCTCAGCTGTAGTTTGGGCTTAACGGGCGCATCGTAATTATTGTCTGGAGGACATCAGAGGAAGCCATGTTTTTTATTTGGGTCCGGCAGGGTCTTCCGCGAGGTCACTCATCAGCTCAGTGACAAAACCCAGCAAAGGAGGAACGTTATAAAAAGTACCACAGCAGTGCTACGCGGTTATGTTTATTCTCAAGTAGTGGGTTTCGAGACCACTTGTAAAAGCAATAAAGCCCGAGAAGTGACTGCGGTAAGTGGCAGAGCTTAAATGGGAGCAGTGAAGAAACCAGTCGCCCCTTTCCTGTCTCTGTTGCTGCTCCCTGGCCCTGTGGAGCGGGTGCCCAGCAGCCACCAGTGACAGCTGCTGAGAAACTCCATGTTTAGTGGGCTGCAGTCATTTTGACTCATTTTGCCAAACTTTAGGCTGTTGTAAGAGATCTTTTTTTTGAAGCAGCTTCATTGTGTATCAGTGCACAAGGCACACTTTCTTCTCCGTGCTGAAAGGCATGGAATTATAGCGCAGATTATAAAATGATTTAAAAAACCCCCAAATCTATCACAAATAAGAACTTAAAAAAAACAAAAACAGCAACCAAAAAAAAAACCAAAAAAAACCAACCCCCAAAAAACAAACACACCCAAACAGAAAAAACCCAAGCATGCTCCATATAAACAGCATCTGAAAAATGATGAGAATTGAAAAGGCACTGAACACGTTATCAGCCAGCAGTGCAACAGCTGAAGAGGAAGAAACTTGGAGACTTTATTAAAAATAATTTAAAAAATAGTTCCATTTCAATGTACCTATTCAGATGCTTAGCAGGGAATCTGCGAGCAACTTCTTCAGGGCCCAACCCTTTGCTTCCTGCTGTCCTGGGCTTCAACGTATGACTAAAATTTGACATTTATTTAAGAATTCCTCTGTGGCAGCAGCCTTGCATTTCACAGTATTAGGTAGTGTGTGTTGGAAGTTAATTCTCAAACTAAGTTTCAGAAAATAAGGAAAATTAAAAAAAGAAGAAATAAAGAAAAGAGTTTGAACTGAAACCTTTAAGAATTAATCCTGAGGAAAAGCATGAATGCCATTCCTCAGTGCTGTGTTATGGCTTGTATTTACTGCACTTAACTTAAATACTGTGATTTTAACACAAAATGCAGACCACCACTTGCAGAACTGGAATTACCTCTCATATCAGAACTGGCCTCATCAGTACCAGCATAAACAAAAGCTATGGAGAGTGGTGTTGTGTAAACAGGAGTTAAAGATTTCCCAGCCCACCATAAAGACTCTTCCCGAGTGCTGCTGGTGGCAGGTTCCCAGGACAGGAGCCATTTCCATCTTGGGTAGAGGGAGAAGAAACCCACCACTTTATTTCTCAGAGACTGTTTTCTGCCTGCCTCTCTCCTGACAACTCCCATTGTCTGGCCCCTGCACAGCCCTCCTGCGAGCAGCTGTACGCGCTCCTTTGTGGTTCACCGAGATGTCAACTGAGTCTTAAACGGAGAAAACAACAGCTGCAAAACAATGCTTGGCTTTAGCACAAATATTTTCTAAGGTGTACCAAAGCTTACAATGCTTTATTAAACATAAATTTGAACCTTAACCCTTGGCCAAGGGGGAAAAAAAGAATAAATTGCAACTTCCATCCTTTTCTGTCAGCATTTCTCATTCTACAGAAGCATCTCAAAACAGGACAGGATTTAACAGCTTTACCTTGAGAAGAGAGGGCTTTGTTCCTTCGATGGGGAACTGGTATCCGAATGCACTTCTTGGCTTTTGGAACTGTTATCGCTGCTACCCCAACCTGTTAAGTAAAAAGAAGCGACGTAAGTTTCCAGGTAATGATGGCTGCACCCCAGCAGCACTGCACCCATCTTTTCACTGGTCACACTGGTAGTTTGGTGACAGTCTGTAGAGGAGCTTGCACCAAACAGCTATAGCACCTGCCTCAAGGCCATTTGCTCAGGATTAAGTGGAAATCAGTGAAAACCACAGAAGAGAGTCTATCTCTCTGACAGTTGAGCTCTCTGATGAGAATTTCTTGTGAGTAGTGAAATTATTTTTGCATGCTTTACCTCATTTTAGAAAGAGTAAACACTGAAATCCTTTCAAGAGCTGTATTGCATCCTGGTAACTTTAAGCAAAACTGAAAGCATTTCTGGGCTTTTTACTTTTTTTTAAAATTATTTTTTTTAATCTTTGAGTCCTCATTTACTTTACTTAATCAGGATGCAAGCTTAGTTTTACTCTCCTTCCCCTAATATTTTAGATAGTTACAGTTCTCTTAGTATTTGATGCATCAGTATTTTCAACCATTCTCTTCAAACTGAGCTGTGTTTAGGAAACACAAATCTTTGGATTTTTATGACTCAAACAGCCAGACCCCCAACTATTTCCAAGTCTTTCATCCACCCTTTCCTTTCTTTTCTTTCCCCCTGCTCTGTGGATCTCATTTCCATTCTCTAGAGATTGATTTAAAAGAAAAAAAAAAAAGAGAAGAGGTAAATGAATCCATTCACTGGAGTTGTACAATCACTCATCTTTGTACTCGTTTCCAAAGAACAAAGTACTTTCAAAAGCATCTTCCCAAAGATGCCGAAGTACAAATCCCACTTTAAAAGGCTACTTTGAATATACATATATATTTTATATATGTATGTATAATACAGTCCTGAAATGATAAGCAAGCACTAATTGTTACCAACTTCATCCCAACCCAGGACAATTTAGTGATTCTGTGTATCTCAGACACTCCACTTCCTAAGTGGATGTGCATGTTCCCAGTCCACTCCAGTGGATAACACCACTCTGCACTGGGATTTCAGCAGCACAAATCCTGCAGTCTTAGGCACTTCCCACACAGCCTCTGCGCGAGTCATCAGCTCTGCCCACCCTTCCTGTTCTAGCCCTGCACATACAGAGGGACATGTCCACCTCATTACAGTCTGAACAGGCTGGACAGTTGCCCTCCTTCCCAGCCACAACAGGTAGAGGGTTTCCAGAGCAGATGGCAGCTTTGAAGGGTGTCAGCACAGAGGTTACATCAGTGCACCTGATGAGTACCCCTCAAAGCCTTCCCCTTGTCTTAGGCTAAACCTGGGGATTGCACCCTGAGCAGGGACATGCCATCAGTTGAGTCCTCTGCAGCAGGAGCCTATCTGCAAGCTCAGAACTGCTCAAGTGGCTTTCTCTGTTCTTGAAGGCTCTTCCCATCCCTCAGGGCAGAGACATAGAGCCAGTCTTTGACCCAGGTGTACCTGCCACACCTTCCCAGTTAGCACTTCAAATCCCAGATGTTTTGCCAGCTGTACCAAACTCTGGGCCACTCTTATGTAGCTGTCTTACAGCTTCTGCGCACACACCAGCCCCAAATGACCATACGCCTGTGCTTGCCATGCCTGCACGAGTTCCCCTTCCTTCACCACATCAAACACTGACAAAAACTACTTGTTCTTCACCCTCAAGACCCTTCAGAGCCCAGCTTTGCCCTCCTGTCACTTACAGCACAATGCTGGGCTATCAATCCCCACTTCTGCCTGCCTTACACCAGACTGCCTTGTAATTAGTCCAGTCATTCCCTTTGAGCACCTTTGTGCTGACTTCCATCCTACATATCCTACAGAAACAGGAGATCCTTCTGGCACCTCCTGAGCCCAACAGCTCACCTTCCCAGACAGCCTGCTGTGGCAATTCCCCTGGGTCTCACCTCCTCACATCCCGCTCACACACTCCATCCTTCAACACCACGTCCACATTGTAAGGAAGAGTCTTGATCACAAACACACAGCAATCGATGAGAAAACCAGCCCAACCTGGGTACATGTCAACACTTGCTTCACCATCGTGAGAAAGCACTAGCAATCAGACCAATGTACAGAGCAGAGAAGATACAAGAAATACACTGCTAAGAGAGAAAATCCTTAAGCACTTTGCTCCTGATATTACTGGATCACACCATAAGTCACAGCATGGTAGAGATTGGAAGGAACCTCTGGAGATCATCTGGTCCAACCCCCCTGCTTCAGCAGAGTCACCCAGAGCAGGGTGCCCAGGATCACCCTGTCCAGGCAGGTTTGGAATCTCTCCCGAGAAGGAGGCTCCACTGCCTCTCTGGGCAGGCTGGGCCAGGCTTTGTCACCCTCACAGCAAAGAAGTTTCTCCTCTTGGTGAGATGGAACCTCCTGCGTTCCAGTTTGTGCCTGTTACTGGGCACCACGGACAAGACTCTTGCCCTCTGTGGGCCCTTTAGCTATTGAAAAGCAATGATCAGATCACCTCTCAGGCTGCTCTTCTCCAGATAAACAGCCCCAGGTCTCCCAGACTTTCCTCAGCACAGAAATGCTCCAGGCCCTTCAGCATCTTTGGAGTCTCTGCTGGACTCTCTCCAGTTCTTTTTCTCTTGAACTGTGGACCCCAGCACTGGACACAATACTCCAAAGGTGGCCTCCACAGGGCAGAGTAGAGAGGTAGAAGAACCTCCCTCAACCTGCTGGCCCCACGCTTCTGCCTGCACCCATCTCTTATGTAAAAGACTTACAAAGATCAGGATTTCCTCCATAAAACCAAGTGTCGTGTTTAAGATTAAATGCAGCTTAGTTCCAAAAGCCACTTTTATTTTGCAGTGTGTATTTGTTTGCTTTGCCAGAAGCCCTTAACTCACTGTGTTGTAAAAACCAAAGATGGGTTTAGAGCACAATTGCAAACTGAAGCCCCTCGGTGAAACCCTCTGGCCAGGGCACTCAGCATTTCGTCATCCAGCCCATACTGAATACACTCAATAAAACTCAAGTCTCTCAACTCAAACCAGGATGTTAATAACAGAACGTTCTTAATGAAATCATCCGATACTCATCAGAATGGGGGGTGCTGTGTCCCAGACAACACAACTCTCCTCATGCCTTGTTCCTTCCACTCAGGACCAGCAAAGATCTGAAATACCACTGTCAATTAAAAACTCTCCACAGCAAGTCTGAATTCACTATGCAATCAGCACAAGCAAAAGCATCTTTCACAACTTTGTGCTGAACAAAACAGGTGCAGTTTTCTTCATGATCCAACAATTCCAGGGAAAAAAACCCCATCATTGTTGAATTATTAATTGAATGACTGTTCTGCCACATTGTTGAAGTAATCTTTAACCAGACCATACTGTACCAGTTCAAAACAAAAAGGAGGGTATATTCTCCCAGCCCTCCTCCTATGACCCAAGTTGCAGCATCTATCCATTCATAGCCAACCATCTCAGTGGCTGAAAAAGCTCCGAGGTATCATTTTCTGCAAATGAAGAGCTAAGAAAGCTCTCAGCCTCATACCTGCATCATTTCTACCTAGCTCATTGTGTTGCCTCTCACAGAAGCAGCCTATGCATTTCAAACATCAAATCCAGCTCTCAAGCCCTTCAGGGCAGTTGGAGTCCCAGAGTAGGACAGTCATCTGCAGACACCGAACCGTCTGTGAATTATCAATAATCCTTTGTACAAAGGGAGGGAGTTGGAGGGCAAAACACCCCAGTGCTGCTGCAGACTCAACCCACATGTGTATCTGCATCTTCCTCCTGACCTGGGGGTACTGATCAACAAGCAGCTGAATATAGGCCAGTGCACCCAGGCGGCCAAGAAGGCCAACTGCGTCCTGGCTTGTATTAGAAATAGTGTGGCCAGCAGGACCAGAGAGAGGTGATTGTCCCTCTGTACTCAGGCATCGGTGAGGCTGCACCTCAAGTACTGTGTTAAGTTTTGAGCACTTAAATACAAGACAGACATCGAGGTGCTGAAGTGGGTCCAGAGAAGAGCAACTAAGCTGGTGAAGGGCTTGGTGAACAAGTCTTAGGAGGAGCAACTGAGGGAAGCGGGGAGATTTAGTCTGAAGAAAAGGCGGCTGAGGGAAGACCTTCTCACTCTCTACAATTATCTGAAAGGATGTTGTAGAGAGGTAGGCACTGGTCTCTTCTCACAAGTAACCAGTGATAGGGCAAGAGGGAATGGCCTCAAGTTGCACCGGGGGTGTTTTAAACTGAACATTAGGAAAAACTTTTTTTCACTGAAAAGGTTGTAAGGCATTAGAACATGCTGCCCAGGGAGGTGGTTGAGTGACCATTCCTGATGTGTTTAAAAGCCATATAGATGTGGTGCTTGGGGATACAGCTTAGTGGTGGACCTGGTAGAGTAGGGTTAATGGTTGGACTTTATGACCTTAAAGGTTTTTTCCAGCCTTGATGATTCTATTGAAAGCCTGCACCAAAAGGAACTTGGCTTTTTCTGTGTGTTTTTATCTCCAATAAAATAGTTACCAGCTTGGGTATTTCAGCAGTTGACAGACTTCAAAGCCAATAATGCCTTGAAAGGAACATTATCAGGACCAGTGGAGCCTGCAAGATGTGTGGTTCAACAGTTACCTTGGCAATAGTCCTTGCAGTCATGCAAGTCCCCAGTCCCCTTGGCAGGTGTGGGCTGCCATGCTGCTAGGTCCTGTTCCAGAACAGACAACTCAAAACGGTCCCTACCCAGAGGGGCTTTGAACCCGAATGAGCTCCTCCACCACATTAACACTAATTACTGCACTTGCTGATAACCTACAAAGAGCTATGTGGGATTAAAGGTGGGCTTGCAGCCCACACAACAGCCACTGAGCACACAACAGCCAGAGGTGTGAGTGCCAGCTAAACACAGGCTCTTAGCCCACCCACCGCCCCTGCCATAAAGCAAAAAACTTGCATATGGAGAGAAGATAAAGGCGACCTGCAAATCCAATAGAAGGATGTGTTCTTGGGAGAGCAAGCAGATGGAAAAGATCCTCAAATTAAAACCCGACAGAACACTGTAGTAACCAGCATCCAGAAGTAGGTCAAATATCAACCAGTTTCTCCTCCCTTCCTTTAAATAATAATATAAAAACCCCCAAACAAAACTAAACACCTCACAAAAACCCTCTTATCATAATATACCAATGTACAACGATATAACCCTCTCATTTGAATCACCAGAAGGCTTGAGAAATCCCAGTGGAACAAGCCATCTAGTGAAAAATACTTCTAGAAGCTGCTGCTCCCTCCGTTTAAAGATCGAAGATGAATTTTTACCCAGAAATCATACTATAAAAAGACTGAGATCTTTCAGGAATTTAAGTCAAGCAGTGTAAAATATCACCTACTAGAGGAGAATCAAAGAATCATTCTGCTTGGAAGAGACCCTCAAGATTACGGAGTCCAACATTAAGCCAGCACAGCCAGGTCACCACTAAATGTACTTCAGCACCACATCTCCATGGCTTTGAAACCCCTTCAGTAATCCAAACTAATTTAAGCACAATGTACCACCTTGTGCTGTGCCAACAACTTTTTCTGTAACAGCCGTTGCGAACAGGTCAATATCAAATGAAGTAAAAAGTTGGGTAGACTTATTAATACCTTTATTAATAAGCACAACAAGTGAAACCTCTGGAACCTTCCAGCTTAAAGCTCAAAGGACCACCTCATCAGGAAAGATGTGTGGGCGTGGAAAAAGCATTGCTGAGATTATTGGCTCATTAAAGGTGACCTGAAAATGAAAGCAGAATTGGATTTGCACTCTTTCATGTCCCCTTATGATATATAAAGAAGGGCTAATTTTTAATATATATTTTTAAGAGGGTTTTTCCTCCTTATTTCTACATTAGAGATTTTATACCTGGAGAGTAGCTGGAAGGTGACACTGAAGATGTTGCAAAGTGAAGCCTGATAAGCGGAGAAGTAATGCTGTTTTTACTCAAATGCTTTATAGCTTTAACTTCTATTTAAATCAAAGACATAAATGAAGGGGAGAGAGAGAATGCGGTTTTGTTAAAGACTTAACAAACCTGCCCCTTCAAAAAGAATCAGCAGTTTCCTACTCATAAATGAGACTCTTAAACAGTCATCCAGCAAAACAAGAAAGAATGGATTTTATCCTTTCTTTTTAATCTCACGTTATTCACCTACCTTGGGAACAGCAAAAAAGCTGAACAGTTTCTTTCACGTCTTCCCATGATAAAAAAAAAACAAAGCACCCGTGAAGAAAATGAGTATGCATCCATATCTCCTCCTCTACCCTCAGAGAGCCTGGTATGAGATTGCAATTAATCACTGACTCCTGTCTGGGTGACACCACACACCAAATATGATCATTCTAAAGTCAGTTATCACAATGTGGCCTCCATGAGCTCAGGACAAGGCTCTAGAGAAGGAACCATCTTTATGCTATGAGCTACACTGACCCCTGTGCCCCCAGCTGACTTCGGGCATCCTGTCATGGACAGGAACAGCTAAGCATAAGTTTAGAATTCTTCTAAAGCCCTCCATTTATGTCTTTGATTTAAATAGAAGTTATAAAGCATCTGAGTAAAAACAAAGTGAAGGCTTTAGAAGAGCCCCTGGTAAAATTGGATCTTGGTTGAGCACTTTAAGGTACCTGCCTCTAAGGGATATCCAATGCTGTTCTAAAGCCTGCTCCCCCAAAGCCACGCAGTGTCCGCTTCCTCTCCTACAGGCATTAAAGAAAAAATACAAAGATTTTTTGAATGTTTACAAATATTAAAGTAAATAAATAATTAGGTTCTATAAAAGAAAAGTAAACAAACTCCAGAATGTTTGTGAAGCGCCATCACAGAACATTGCTTTGAAGACCATCCACACAGCTCTCACAATGAAGTCCATCAAAACACAAAAGCCTTGAGGCTTTCAGTGTTTCAAACCAACACTTAAAGACCTTAAAGAGTGCAGCGAGTACTGAAAAAATCCCACAAAATTTGTATCCCTTAAGTTTAGAAAAAATTTGCACAGCAAAATGATTGCATACAAACGGACATTAAACCTTGTTTCATCTAAAAACACAAAGCCAAACCCTCAAACAAGCTGAGTCCAAAAGACAATGCTTAGAGATGCTGCCTCTCTTCTAGGCATGGAACAATTTCAGAGCTCCAGGGCCAGAGTCTACAGCAAATAATGATGAGCAAAAGGGAAAAAAGCTGATGGGCTGGAAGGAGAGGAGCCAGAAGAGAACAATAAGCCCAGAGAAGATCATGGGCTGAGGATGAATTGCATCTGAAAGGAGCAACTTTGCTTTCAAGTGAGGCATGAAAAGCTTCGCTCCTAGAAACAATGTGGCTGTGGGCTACTGGGAACACACTGCAGCAAAACAGTAAATAACGGGTTTTACACTGAAGTTACTGGTTTCAGTGTTCTGGGAGAGCTTCTCGGCATTTTTACAAGTAGGAAGCATTAGTTTTTCCTCACCTGTTCAGTAAGAAAGTAGGAGAAGAGGGGAAGGGAACATCCATCATGGCCTGATGTCTGACTGACTGACCTCTAACGCAGCAACTGGCTGCAGAGACCACTGGAAAAATGGCCACAGAGAACTCCCCGACAAACTGTGTTCAAAATCACAGCTAAAGCCAGCACCAGTAAGTCATAGAATTCTAAGTGAGCAGAAGCAAAACAAAAGCATTGGCAATTACAGAGATCCAAATTCTGCTCCTCTCCTTAAAAAAAAAATTAAATAGTGATGGCATTAATTGGAAGGAGTCACCATTCCCAACACAGCTCTTGCTGGCACTCTGCAGTTCAGGGAACTTAAACACCAATCCTCAAATTTGAATCCTTTTAAATTACCAACAAAATTGAACAAATTCCAAGATCTGCAAAATTTGAGGTTAATTTTCAGAAGTGAAGTGTGTTTTGTTTCCTTCATGAAAAAGAGATCTAAGTGCCTTTTAATTCCTCTGAAAACCAGCACAATTCATGTTGAAAACAACATTGCCACATGTGACTGAAGGACATTTTATGAAGCAGGAAAATGCAAAACATTCAACTGTCTAGAAAAAAAATATCTAAGTTTTATTGGGCTAACATAGGACTATCATTGCTGTGGTGCAATTCCTGAATACAAGCAGCACACTTTTATATTTCATCTGCAAATGAGGCTCAAAAAGCAGCAGAGGAAAACCTCTATAGGGAAATGAATTGCTCTCCAAAAGACAGGCTATTTGAAAGCCATAAAAAAGCAGGAAAGCGACAGCCACTGTTGCATAAGCAGATGCCCTCACACCTTTCTGGCCAAGTACACACCTGCATGCATAAATATTTTGCCAAGCATCAAAATTTATAAGGAAGCAGCCCAGCACTGCTTCACAAAACCGGGCAAAAGCCAAGGGAGCCTCACTGTGTTGAGCCCTGCCCAGAATACTAAAGGGTCATCGATACCCCAGGACTGAAAAGCAGCGACACCTCAGGATCTGACATGAGCCTTGTACATCTGCTGGGGGAGGATCTGAGCATGCCTTGATAAAACCTTATTGCTAAAAATGTTGCGTTATCAGGCAGCTTTTTTAACAGAGGCCAAGGCCCAGCTTCCCATGCGTCAGGGTTTTGCCCTGTGCTTATTCTAATGATACACATTCAATTACTTGAGAAAAGAAAAGAATCAAATCAAAAACATCTGTAGCTCGCCATATAATTACTGGATCTTCCCCATGGAGCCTGACCTTTGTAACACTGATACTGGGACCTGAAAGGCAAAAATGACAGGATATTCGCATGGTTTAAATGTATAACATGATTACAAGGAATTAAACAGGCACTGTTATTTTCCATCTTGGTTTATGTTAACATAAGCGCAGACTTTATGATCTTCACATTTAATCTTTGTGCTCAGTGTGTAGTAGCTGAATTTGCTCACTATTAGCGGCCCCAAACTACCAAAATACCATGTTTTGATTACATAATAAAGTTGAATACTGGATTCAAGGTTAATATGCAGCCATTACTTTTACCTGTAATAGGAATCTTTACAACCGCGCTTTCTTCCTTGCTCTCATCTTCACACCAGCTTGTGACTTCTGGATGTGAACACACCATAATGAAACACATTTCAAAGTCGTAGCCATCAGACTGGTTTGTTTGCTTTTAAGCCCTACTCCCTTTAATTTCTCACTTTTGTTATCTCGTGTTTATTGATCTAAACTATCCATTACTGTTCTCAAAAGAGGCGCCTACTGTGAACTGGCCTCTGGAGCGAGGCTGCCCTGCCTCTCTGTAGCTCCCAGAGAAAAGGACAAGCTAACCAAATGTCTTAAATAATTTAAGACCCGATGGGATTTCGGAAACAAACAGCCCACAGTAACTCTGCAATCTCCTCCGGCGGCCCGACAGCAGCAGGGTATATCATACCAACCACGGAAAATGAGTTTAAATCAAAGCCTCCCGTCTCCGCCACGGATAAAAGTCGCGTGAATTTAGGAGGCCTAAAGCAGTTTGTTTACATTTGCTGTGTAGAGAGCATTGCGACCTAATTGCCTGGCCCTTCCAGGCTTTAATGTGAGGGATGCTTGGAGTCACTGCTTATTACACCAGACTAATAGATTACTTCCTTATCTAAAGAAATTAGATGGGTTTTCACAAGCACCTTCACCTTCTTGGCTCTGAAACAGAGCTGCGCACCTTCCTCAGCATGAGCCCTTTGATTCTGGAAAATTCATTCTGCAGTCTGTCTTTTATAATAAGAGACAACTATTACACCCTATGATTTCCAAACAGTTGATGTTTTTTTAAATATGTGCACACCTATAGATCTGTATTTGATAATAGCCTCAAGGCTGCTTTTCTACTCCTGCAGAAAAAAAAAGTCACAATAGGCATTGCTCATTTCAAGAAGTAATGAGAATGACCAACGAGACCGCAGATATTCAGGAAAATCCCCTGATGTTCATTACAAATACACATTAATCCACCCATTGCTATAACAGTCCCCTGCAGATTTGGATAGAAAATACATATATACAGAGAAAGAGTAACTTTGAGCACTCAGACAGACCCTTTAACACTTGTTACCTTGTTCTCCCGTGCTGGCAAGCTGGGGAGCATGGTTCATCTGCTTTATTTCCCTGACGTTGTTTGGGAATACTGGCAAGCTGCGAGAGGATTCATTACTCTGAAGAGATGACCTATCCCCACACTCTTCTGGGAGCACCTCACTCAACATTGGGAGAGCCTGCAGCATTAAAAAAAAAAATAGCTTCAACCCCATTATCCTTCATCTCGAGCATTTTCCAGCATACATTTAGGCTAATCTGTACTTCACAGTGTAATCTGCTTCCAGGGTGGTGTTGCTAGGGGTTCAATTACCTCCGAGTTAAGTTGGCACTAGCTCAGGAATCCCCTTCTGCCTGGGGACACAAACTTTGACAGATTCTTTTAATCAACAGGTTTTCCAGAAATTCTCAGCGTTCCCCACCTCACACATTCAATAGAGGGATGCATCAAATATGCTGCAACAGCAACAGACTTGAAAAGAAATCTCTTTGTTGGTCAAGTTTGCTCTCTCCTGCCTGTGATTCAGACCGCTGCAGTTCCATGTGGCTTTGATGCAAAAAGCTAAGTTGCAAGCCAGCCTCTTTATAGGGAGCCAAAAGAGGGCTGAGTTACAAGCAGGCAAAAAAAAAAAAAAAAAAAAGGGCAGCAAGTGCTTCTTAGGTCACCATCCACCTGTGAGAAAAGTACTGTGTGTGACTTTATAAAGCTCATTCCAAGCACAGAAGAATTCATCTTTCCTGGAGCTCATGATTTCAGAGAGCAGCAAAGGCTTTTTAGACATCCTTCCTATCTCCACTTCCTCCTGGTTTCATTTCGTAGCAAATATGGACTTGTCTTTAAAATCTACTAGATTTTCTGCTGTAATTATCTAATTGCTTAATAAACCAACAAGCCTTCAGTGGTGAGGACCAACAGCTCAGAAAGAACTGCAAGTTTTGTAAATTATTTTGGTGATGAACAGGCATGAGCCACCTGGCATGAAATACAAGCAATCAGTGTAAACTCTAGCACCATAAGGAAGTGTCCCACCAGAGGAACCAAAGCTTGGTGCTCACAGTCACAGGGACCAAGGCATGACTTCATCGTGGTGTGAAGACCTCTCGCACACTTCAGGAGCAAGTGCAATTCTTACAGGAACACTGAAAAAGGCACTGGATTCCACAGCTTCCACAGCCAAGACACTATCCCGCTGCTCAGAAGAGGTGTTCCGACCAGACCAGCTTCCTCTGGCTGTGCAACGTTCACAGAAACACCATTTTCTTAACAGAGGTAATGGGAAACATCCATGAGAGAAGAGAAAAACTGATCATAAGATGTAAGAAAATACAAGACAGAAATAATTAAGTGATAAGAGATGAGGAAAAGAGCAGCAGGTGGATAGACAGACTCTATAGGTGAGATGTGGAAGGCACTGGAGAAGGTGGACATGCTGCTGGTCATCACCAAACCTCTGAGGACCATGAGTACTGCTGGGGACGGAGCTGGCAGGCTTGGCAAATCTGCTTGTATGGTCAGGAGCTCTAAGTCCCCTCCTGCACCTCCATCTTTCTGCCCAGCTGGCCAGCACCATTAGCCAGTGGGGTTCCTGACAGATCTTTAAGCCCTCAGAGCAAGAAATCATCAACACAGGCCAAAAATTCACACTTTGGTGTGGTAACTGTTTCAGATCCTCAGATGCAGATCACTTAATGAATTCACTACGACATTATACACATCTTTGTGATAAAGCAACTGTTCCTGTATATGCATTTTGTGTAATTT
Source organism: Megaceryle torquata (assembly GCA_024611175.1). Taxonomy (NCBI): domain Eukaryota; kingdom Metazoa; phylum Chordata; class Aves; order Coraciiformes; family Cerylidae; genus Megaceryle; species Megaceryle torquata. The sequence continues at coordinate 33,044 of JANIJG010006600.1, forward strand.
CTATTGATGCTGTGCTGTGCAACCTTCTTGGAAAGAAGGTGTTCCAAGGAGGGGACCCATCCTGGTGTTACCTTTAATTGACTCGATCCATTAATAGGCAATAGAAATGTTAAATGCATATGTGTAGGTCACAGTAACGTGGCAATAAACAGATTATTGCTGCATGTATTCACCCATAAAGCTTGTGTTATTGAGCTTTGACTTTGGCAAAGTTTTTACATGCAATTATAAATTTATGTAGGGTATTTGTTTATCTGTCACTGGTGCAATGATACATTCCTTGCTCATCTCTTCTACTTCACTGCACATTTTAAGGATGGAATATAAATTACTTCTCCACATACAGCAAAAGAAGTTACCCTGGCTGTAACTGAAAGCATACAACAGACTAAAATATTACATCTTCGTTATTCGTCTCAAATGCTACTCAAACCAGATAACAGCAAAGTACTGCAAACTGTTTTTCAATTTATCATTAAAAATTAGAGGAAAAATATTACTGAAAATACTTTCTGGAGCAGAGCATAGAACCAGCTCATTACCAGAAGGCTGCTTGGCAGGGAACTCATGGGTCTATGAAACGACACATTATTTTATTTATTTTTTGCAAGAGTTGGTTTATACCCTTTAGCATTCACATTTTAAAAAAATGAGCATGCTACTATTTGTAAATTGCTCTGCGTCTTCAGCGTACCAAACATAACTCTGTTAAAACAAAAAAATAAGATACATCATTCATGATAAAAAGCTACTAAGCCGCCGAGAAAGACAGATGATATAAGCCTCGTGATAAATTCGCACCGCAGCAAACGTGCGAGCTTGTTTAAATCAATAACTGCTTCGTGGGGTTGAACACAGACAGCCTCCTGGGGACTTCAGAGTGACTGCTTTCTTTGTGGGGTGTCTGTGCCCAAACAACTGAAAAATTCATTGTTGCTCTTTACCCACCGTCTCCAAGGCCAATTAATGAACGCTGATTAATGAATGCAAGCATGCTGCTCATCATTCCTTAGAGCCCCCACACCAGCATGCGTTAAGGCAAGAGAGGCCCTGTGCCAACAGCACTGCGCCCAAGTCTCTAGGTGCCATTATTATGGGATGGAAACACCCACCTGGCTGTCCTGCATCCTTTCGCTGGAAACCATCAGGCTCTCAAACATCCCAGCCACGTCGTCTGGCAGCTGGACCTGGTGCTTTCTCAGGAAGGAGGCGTGGTGGCTCAAACGAGTTCGCAGCATGTTCGCATCCCATGGCAGGTCTGGCCTGAGAAACCAATCCAAAGTATCAGCAGCACACACCACAGACATGAGACTCACCCTGATGCCATGCCACTCACCTACAGGAGGGTCAATATGCACTGCAAAAAGCCACACATTTTTGTTCTTAATTCCCATTCTTGTTTTTAAAAAGTGGAAAAGGTAAGAAGTCACTCATGACTTCTGCAAATGCAGGGAGGATAGGAAGATGGACAGAGGTAATCATCATCTCCCCTAGGTCTGTCCTGACATTTGGGATCAGGAGACATTAAACCTTTTCTGTAGCCCATAGTCTTGCCTTGGATATAACTCCATCAGCAAACTCTACTGGGCACCCACCTTTCCAAGGCTTGTTGTCTATTTTTCGTTTGGTTGGTTTTGCTTTTGTTTTTTTTTTTTTTTTTGTTTGGTTGGTTTTTTGTGGTTGTTTGTTTCTTTTTTTTGGCCAGAATTTCTCTTATTTTTGAGCAAAAGTGCCTTTTAAAGCAGAAAATATAAATACTGCAATCTCGCTTGCCAAAGATGTTTGTTTTTTCCAGTTGCTCCAATGAAGTTTCACAAAGAGAGAAGTGAATTCCAATTAACTCCACAAGTGTTTGTCCCCAAGAAACCATTCAGGAAACACAAGAACGTATTAGTGCTCGCAGGCGTATAAGCCTTGTAAGGAGAACCAGGTAGAGTTAAATAGACTATTCCTCAAGCACTCACAAGTGCCCCAATCCTGCTAACACTTGAGCATTGCTGAGCCTGTAACAGGGAGGAAGGTCTAGACAGAAGCTAAGTAAGAAAGAATGGAAATTGTTTTCATTACTGTATTAAAGAGACCTAAAATGAAATCAATTCTCACTTGTCCTTGTGGCATACGCACAGGAAAGAAAAAGCCCATTTTGAATAACTGCGGTTCATTGTTTTTAAAGGCTACACGCATCTTCTGCTTCACAGGAAAATAATTTGCTTCTCAAAATTACATTCCCCATCCTTACGTGCCCGAGACTCACGCTGAAGATCACAGAAATTACTGCCTAAGAGGTCTCTGAAGTTAATAGGTTTCCTTCCCTGACGGAATGGCCTGGGGTGGGAGATGCCATGGACTGGGCAAGTCAGGGGGACCTGGCTTGAGCACTGCCCGGCAGAATAAGATTCACCATCAGTGAATGAAACTGAAAATAAATAAATTCACGTAATGTTTTCATTTCAAGCTGTGTGGCTGCTGCCAAGACGCGCAAACATCAGCGCTCAAATGTCTTTATTTTCCAGCGCGATCAGAGGTCTGGCCCCAGGTCTGCTTTCTCCACACCAGAGCAGCTGAGCAGATGCAGGGAGGACAGGAGAGAATGTTAATCACACCTGCATGCAACTTCTATGTTGTGATACCTGCTTTGCTTTTCATCCACTGCTGTACCTTCAGCTTCGAGAGTTTCCTCAGGTAGGAGGCAGCTATTCGGCATGCTCTGTAGTAAAGCCCGAAGCTGATGAAGGACAACTGCTTCACATGCCTCAAGGTCATCTTCTTTCAGACCTTTGTCCCAACTACAAAAGCTGCAAAAAATAAAACAGGTGTTACATGCAATGTTTATTTAAAGCCCACACAGACAGCGCCTTGGGAGGCAGAATCTGTAACGCTTCTCCTGGCTAACAGGATCACCAGTGGGACAGCCCAGAGGGACAGACATCCATGATGCTGTCTGTAAAAGATGCAGAAAAGGACAGGGAGGTCAAATCCAGCACTTGGTTTAACCTCCCACCTTTGCTTTTTGAATAGGGAAAGAGAGGAATCTGTGCACATCCCCTTGACGAAAATGCTTCTTGCCGACCACAACGTGGCCAAAGCGGTTGCGTCGCAGGAACCCAGCTCCAGTGGTAGGCTGGAGGGGCCAGGTTGGGTTGGGAGCCTCTAATTCCCTAGAAATGCTCTGACCATCAAGTGCTAATGAGAATCCTACCTTATGGATGCTGATAGAGAATTTTAAATAAAATTACAAAGCCATTCCCTGTTCTCATAATGAAAAGCCCACGCTGCAGAGGGCCAGGAAGAAGACTCTCCCCCATTTCTGTTAACAGGGGCATTTTCATGATTCTCTTTGATGTTTCACCTCAGAGATTCCTTTCCTGGTTATCGTTGTCTATCTCAGTAAATCATAGCTGCATTACTAGCTCTCGTTCTTGGAGATAAGTATTTACTTCACCTAAGGGATCTGTGGAGCAGGGCTGCACGAAGTCCGACATTTGGGCCAGAGTATTTGTTGGAGCCATTTGTGTATGCCATTCCAAGTGCCATATTTCAGCTTGCTGATGACATTAAAGCTGTGGAAGGGGGAGGGGGCAGGGGTGCGCTCTTAGCAACTGGCAGTGTTTGTTTGCAGGAGCCCGCTTGCTCTTTGCGCCGGCCATTTGTCACTGCGTGAGCGAGGACCCCGGCTCAAATCTCAACAGGCTCCTGCAACGCTGCTCGGTAACAGCCTCTCACCACTGCTCGCCTGAATTCAATTAGAAGCGTGTAAGCAATCAACAGCAAAATTACTACAAGCATTACGTTGGATGTACAGCAGCAAACAAGAACAGAGGGGAGTGGGACAAGGCACAGGCAGCTCGTGGGGAAGCAGCATTAACCTGAGCAGCTCTGTTGTCCCCACGTGCTGGCCCTGGTAGAGTGCCCGATGCTGGGGGCTCCTCCTCACCACCATGTCTTCAATCAGCTGCAGTGCTGGGGAGAGTCTGGCCAGCATCCCACCATGCCTGTGGATGGAGAGCAAACAGGGCTTAAAGTCACTCAGTATTTTAAATCCACCCCAGATGGAAAAATAAACTCCCTCATTTTAGCTTTTCAACAACAAAACCCGCATTGCTCAAGCTCTGTAGAAGGAAAAAGAAAACAAAACCAAACAACACACGAGCAAACAAACCGTCCAAGAAAAAAAAAATCATCAGCCAGGGCCTGAGACACTGCATTGAAATTACTCCTGCACCACATAGTTTAATTCCTTCACCTCCACAATTGAAATAAATCTGGTGACCACCTACAGGTATGGGGATATAACAGGGATCTCAGAGGGGTTTTGATGAAGCTGTACCTCTATGATGATGCAAATGAGGACTTAACCACTGAAACAATGCAGCTGGCTAATCCTTGAACAGAGGTGGAAATGGCTATTCAGGTCCAGGCCGGCTGCCTGCTTTGTTGGGGACTTTCCAGGCCAGGTCTCCACCAGCAATGCCCCAGCTGGGCCTGTGCCTGCAGAGCCCCACAGGCAACAGAAAAAGGGGGGGGGGGGGGGGGGGGGTTTTTTTTTTTTGTTCTGTGTTAGGGAAAAGGAATTTCTACAGCGAGTGTGTTGGTTTTT
>JANIJG010006601.1:0-14598 GCA_024611175.1 Megaceryle torquata
CCCCCTGCTCTGGGTGACCCTGCTGGCTGGAGCAGGGGGGTGGCACCAGAGCATCTCCAGAGGGCCCTTCCAGCCCCTACCATGCTGGGATTCTGTGATTTTGTGAAGTGTCACACTGAACACAATAGTTTCCAAGCTACTATTACACAGCTAGGACCTAAACCAACCCTTGTTTTCAGATTGGAAGAAACACAGCACTTTGCTCTTCCTCACTTGTATGACATCAGACACTGCCTTTGGTTTCCACGCTGATTAGAAAAAAGTATCACAGACGCCATCAGCAAGAATTTTGGGGTTTTTTCAGAACTTCTGACACTCTACTTTAAACACTCTCCCCCTCAAAATTTCTTTTAAAACTCCCTGAACAGGCAGCAAGTTTCTTTCAAGTCTGTTTTACGTGGAAGATGTGTTTGCGTATGATTTTGCTTCTCTGGGCCAACAGTGGTGATGTTTTTAATGCAGCCGAAGAAGACGCTGTCACTCAAGGAAAGATAAAATTATCACCTTTCATGAAATGTCTACAGGTTTAACCAACCCACTTTCTAACAGGTAAAAACAGGATCTTGGCAGAGAAAAAAAAAACCAATGAAGTGTAGACATGAGGATAAAAAGCACTTCAAGCCTACAATTAACTTCAACGAGAAGGAAAAGGGTGAATCACTTGTTGGAGAAAAATAGTCGGTGGCACCTACCTATTTCCCATGCGATGGCAGTGGACAGGAGGAGAGGGAGGAGGAGGAGAAGGAGGAAGAAGAGGAAATTCTGGTCACCCCTGGGGCTTACCTAAGCGGCTCCAGGAGACGATGGGCCGGGGATTGCCTGTTGCGATGCACTCCAGCACAGCGGTCTGGTGCACTGTCAGTGTGAGGTTCTCCGGACCGACGAGAATCATGGGGTCCTTGTAAACGGTGGAGTGGGAGCCTGCAAGGACAGCATCCTGGTTAAAAGGCATCCGAGTCTCTCTTGTTTAATGGAAACCCTTGGGGGCTTCACATATCCTCTAAGTACAAATGATGTGGCTGGAGTAATCTCCAACAAATCTGAGATGTACATGAAACAAAAGCAGCACCATGAGTGGCATTAAGGGCAGGGCAACTTGTGCAGACAGGAATGCAAATAAATGAAGGAGTTGCTTTATCTTTCAGCATCTCAAGCCATAAAATAACCTATGCAGTCCACGATGCCTAAATCCTCCTCACTCTGAGCATCCTCTCTTGATGCTGGTGTACTTTTCTCCAAAACTGGGACACAGAGAGTGATGGACGTGCCACTCCCTGACTCCTGCTGAGGAAGATCAAGGAAACTCATCTGATGACTTCAGCCCACAGGGGTTGCTGCCTTTTACAGCACCCCTGGTCCAGCCCTCTCTGGTGTAACTGGGTGCTGGGACGGGCTGCATCCCATTGCTGTGATACAATCATTGCTTACAATGCAATCACTGCACTACAGTGCAGCAACCTGGAATGAAACTCATCATACAAGAGGATGCACAGACCCATAATAAAATAAAGCTCTGGCGCAGGACAAGCAAAAGAAACCACATTTCATCAGACATGAAGAGACCACAGGACGTAAACATTATCCTCTGTCAGATACAGCAAAGCTGAACCCACATCTCCCGAGTCCCCAAAAAGTGCCTTATCCTTGGGCCAAAGATCCCTTCAGCCTTCACTCCCATTTCCTGGGAGCAAGAGAGAAGGGGAAAAAAAGGAAACATTCTCAGTTCTCCAGCAGTAAACAGGAACAGTGATAATCTCTGCATTAGCCTTCCCTCCATTTCTGACAAGAGCTGGGTTACGCTCCAGAAATGCTGAGGTCAGGCAGTGTTTTAAGGAATTTCAACAATCTGACAGCTGCTGCTGGCAAAAATGCTCTGTACACCTGCAGAGAGAAATACTTGGGCTGGTCGTCTGCCCCCAAGCAGGAGAGGGGCACAGGGAGGGCTGGGGAGCTGCGCTCTGCCACGGGCGAGGCTCTGCTGTAGGGGCCATCCCATGCTGACCTCCTGTACGTGGAGTTTCCCATGTCCAAAAAGCTCGTTAGAGAGAAGTGATCCACCAGAAGTTATCTGCAAGGGTTTTTCTCCAAGGAAAAGAAAAATTCCTTTCTTCCTGCACTTTTTTGTGTTGCCCTTTCACGGCAGCTCAGGGGCTGAACTCAGGGCAGTAGCAGGGGGATTTTGCAGCGGTCCAGGGGCAAGCACAGATCAGAGCAGCTCTTTGTTCATCGTCCCTACAGGGGCTAAACGGGGAGCAATAAAGTGACTCTGAGGTTGTGTCTAAATGGGCCAAATCCAAGAAAAATCACCGTGTCACTGTGACTTAAGAGCTGACTTTCTCACTAAACGCATTTCACTGCAAGCCATAAAATGCAGATTTTTTTTTTTGATAGGAACCAGAATGCACAATAAATTCATATGACCGGCTGGTTAACCCCAAGAGATCTGAAAAACAATACCTTCCCCCTCTGTATCTCGAAGTGCCTTTAAAACCCGTGTAGATTTATTGTTCTAAATCACAATACTAAATGTTCACGCTTAGAATAATATGATATTATCATCGTATTATATAGTGATTTCAATATTTGAAAACGCAGAGAAACGAAATGGATTGTCCAAGGTCACCCAAGAATATCAGTAAATGGGAGCTGAGATCAAAGCAGAATTTATAAAACACTCTGGTTTTACAATGAAATAGAAAAAGAAATTAAAATCACACTCTGATTTATACTCTTAGTCCTGAATAAGTGTTTAGGTTTTTGGATGGGGGCTCAACTCCCTGAGTTTGGCCCAGCTCTGGAAGTGGCATTTCCACCACTGCTCACCCTTTACTGGAAAGGCCACATACTGGTCCTGTAGCTTCGCTGCCGAGCCCAGTGCCCACAGCAGTGCCAGCTCTGGGGCCAGAATGGATGGTGACTCAGCAGGGATGCACCGATCACACACCAGCACCACACAAAGGGGTTGGCCGTGCCCGGCCATCAAGGAGGAGGTTTCCTTCTCCAACCAGAAAAGCTCTTTGCTGCTGGGTCAGGAAGGAAGGAGCGACAAAAGGAGGGACTTGTGGTAGGCAAATGATGCTGGAGCACAACGGGGATCGGGGCGATGAGGGGGGGATTTGTTTTGAAAAGGAAAAAAGCTCTAATGATGCACACGGTCCCCAGGGACTCTGCCAGCAGCAATCGCTTGAGGACAGGGAGGTCCCCAGTGCTGCCAGGAGTGACAGGCACTCTAGCAGGGATGGGAGCATCACCAGCCCAGGCTGTTAGATCTTGATCAAAAGGACAGCAGCAGAGAGAGCCGCAGCTCGCACTGAAAAGGTGTCAGTGCAGAGAGGCAGGCAGCCCCTCGGGAGCATCTCCGCTAAGCAGGCACTTGAAAATAATCAATCAGGAGGGCTGGAAGAGACATCCGTGCTGCTCGCTGCCAGCAGCCCCACCACTGCTGCTGGGGAGAGGAAGGAAAGTGCTGCGAGCAGGCTCCTTCATCCTCTTCAGGAAAGCCACCCTCCTCTTTCTCTCCAGACAGGCTGCGCCCATGCCCTGCAGGCTCCCAGAGCCCATCTCCATCCTCTCCCTCCCCAGCCATGGCTCAGTTTGGAAACCCTGGTGAGGCAGACCCCGGTGCTTCTTTGTGGGTGAAGCAATGACTGAAGTTACTGCCCTGTTAAGAAGAGTGGAATCCCTCCCACTACAATGAAGAGCAGAGAGCACCATTCCCTTCACCCCTCTACACAAGAGGGAGGCGATGGAAAGATTGGCAAGGTGACCCCATCATGCCTGAGGGAGCATGCACAACAGCACTCATGTTAGTTCAGCATTTACTGACACAGCACCCACAACAGTGAAGCAACACCCCCATGCTACCTCTGCAGCACTCAACAGCCTCTGCCAGTGTGCCACAGCCTGGGGTGAACATGCTGGCACGTACCCACTGTATTGGCCTAACAGATTTTTGCATGCTCTTAGCAAACACCACAGAGCATTAACCTTTTCCACTGAGGTTTGTCCCAGTGCAATGGGTTTTCCATGGGCTGACAGCACGCAAACATCCCGTTCTGCTGGCACGCGGTCACTAAAACGTGATCCAAACCCTGACACCTGGTTCCAGTATTAATGATTCGACCACTTTAAGGAAGAGAAAAACCACAAACGTTTCACAGACAGGAGACCTGGAAAAAACATCCATGTGAAATGCAGGCTGGTCAGATGAGAACAACTAGCACTTTCTGTAACAGTAACGGGCACCGACAGCTCCCAGGTCTTTCAGAACCAGTTAACCCACTTTCTTTCCCCATCAGGAGCTGATACAGCATCGCTCTTTCCTCAGCTTCACCCCATTTCACACACGCTGGTTTTTTACAGTGGGCAGAGGCTCATCTGATGCTTGGTAAGGGCGTTAAGTCTCCTCCTCCAGCAGCACTGGCCAGGCAGCCGTTCGGGAGGGTGAAGAGCTGTGAGATACGAGTGGACACTGGCAAGCCTCCAGCCACTGCCTGTTATGTGTATCTGATGGACAGGAGCATCGCAGCTCACAGGGGGAAGACCCTTTGCTGCATATAAAGAAAAGCTCAAAGAGAAACAGATGCCCAACCAGCCCCGTGCAGACTTCCTTTGCCTCTTATCTCCAAAGCTGTAAGCTCCAGTTCCACAGGGAATTTGGGATGGTTCCCCACTGGAGAGCCATGGATGCATCACCACTGCTGTCACAGGGGCCCACAGTGGGTATCAAGTATCTCAGGGGAGTTCTGACCTCCACAGAGAGTCCTGCATCTCAGAGGCCATTCTGTCAGCAGGGCATAGTCACAATTTGCAGGTGATTACTTCTTTGGCACTCTTATCATCTCCGGAGGTAACTCACAAATGCTCTGAAGTCCAGGAGAAGCAAGCTGTCCTGCTTTCAAACAAGGAGGCTGAGCCTATCAAAGGCATTTCTAAGAAGAGTGCACAAAGGTGTCATTACTCCTGGCTCCTTGATCAGGCTGGGTTGTATGATTTAACTTAGTATTTCCCCCTTCCTTCATACTGGGAGCAGCTACTGAAACATCCAGAGAGACTTCTGAAGCTAAAGTGTTTTAAACTAAAAAGACTGACAAAAGAAAAGAGCCCAACTAGAAGATGACAGCCTAATATTAGGTTTAGAAATAGGCTTATGAGTGATTGCTCAGAGGGGCTTCAAGAGGTCAGTTTGGGTCCCACAAGGACAGCTAACAGAGGATGGGCAATGGGCAGGTCAGTGGAGGGCAGCACAGCTATGGAAACATGGTAGGGTATTGGCACCCTAATCCTTCCTTCACGGCGCCCAAGGTCATCGCTTCCACATGCTGTGTTGTGTGCTTTCACAAACAGACCAAGCTTGTGCACATCCAAAGCATGGACGTGGGCTGCTTTGGTTTGCCCTTACAGCTTCATCACATCCTACCTCCAGCAGCATGAAACCAAACAGCAGGTATGTGATTTCATCCCCTTTCTTTGGAAAGAGGAGACCATAAGGCACCATCCTTTCTTCATCTGGAGCTTTCAGAGGTGACAACCTGTTTCAGCCACTGACTTCAAGTGTGGATGGAGAACCAAGTCAAAATTCAGCCTGGGGTGCTCAGGGCTTCCCCTTCTCTTCTTCCACAGAAAGGTTAGCCCTCTGAGGTCACAACGCAATGCTAACAGCCTACAGAACATACTTCTCCCATTAGATAAATAATTGATCACCTCGTGTGCTGCAATTACTTCCAGAGTGGGCAGGTCTCATAAGGAAATGATGAATCCTCCACATTTCCAAAAGAATTTATTTAATATAAAGCTGCTGTAACTCATTTTCTCACCGTCCTCCCTCTACCCAGAAACTGGCACTAATTTACAGGCAAAGAGACAGATTTATCTGCTATCCAGTGGACTGATCTGGCAGGAATTAATAACAATCCAGAACAAGGAAGGTGTTACAGTTGGACAGAAGAATGCTTGCTGTTATCTGGAAGCTCCCTTAACCTGTGCTGCTTCATAACAGAAGCAGGAAGGAGACAAGAGAAGGACAGGACAGCGTTTACTGGTACAGACCTGACACGGTGAGTCTGGCCTCCCGGCTGAACTTCACATTAGCAATATTGGTAGCAACACAGTGAAAAATCCCACTGTCTTCTGCCCTCAGTCCTGTAATCTGGAGGACCCCCTTGGGAAGCAGTGTGTACCTGCAGGGAGAGAAAAGCAGAAAAAGAAGCTTGCAAAGCAGAATCACAGAATCCCAGTATGGTAGGGGCTTGCAGGGACTCTGGAGGTGATCTGGTGCCACCCCCCTGCTCCAGCCAGCAGGGTCACCCAGAGCAGGGGGCCCAGCAGCGCAGGGTCCAGGCGGGTTGAGAATCTCTCCAGAGAAGGAGACTCCACAACCTCTCTGGGCAGCCTGGGACAGGCTCCCACACCCTCACATTTTTTATCCTGCTCAGATGGAACCTCCTGGATTAGTTTGTGCCGATTTCCCCTTGTCCTGTCACTGGGCACCACTGACCAGAGTCTGGCCCCACCCTCTTGACCTCAGGGGCCCTTTAGCTGTTGCTTGGCATTGCTCAGCTCCCCTCTCAGGCTGCTCTTCTCCAGCTGCACAGCCCCAGGGCTCTCAGCCTTTCCTGGGCACAGAGATGCTCCAGTTCCCTCAGCATCTTCCCTGCCTCCACTGGACTCTCTCCAATAGTCCCTTGTGTCTTTTGAACTGGAGAGCCCAGGACTGGGCACGATACTTCAGATGTAGCCTCACTAGGGCAGAGTAGAGGTGGATGAGAACCTCCCTCAAGCAAAGCAGGACATGATGTGAAAAGAGGCTGCACACCCGTGCCACCAGAGTGACAAAGACCCCAACACACTGAGCCCATCACTGCCATCAGTTCATTTTCTTGGATACTTGAGCCTCTGGTTGTCTTTTATGAGGGGCACACATTCCCTTTCTTTATCTTCTGATGCATGCCTGAGAAAGGATGACTTTTGCTGGAAGGCTCCAAAGTAGCTTCCTCCTATTAAACCTGTGGAGAAGCTTTGGCAGCACGTCTGACAAGCGCAGCGGACACGGAAAGTATCGCGCATCAGCTGAGCAACGGTGACCACAGCCAAGCATCAGGGGAAGCACATGCTCCACACTCTCAGCTCCAGGACGCACCTTAAAACCTCCCATTGAAAGGCACATTTAAAATAGGTATCGAGCAGCCATATGTAAATACCAATAAATATATTTATATATTTAAAACAGAGGTGCATTTAAATCACACACGCACGCGCATATATTTGTGTACATACATTACAGGTTGCTTGGCAACCATGGGTTTAAATTGGCTGGTAGCGAGTCATTACACCGTGATGAGTTAATAATCCATTTCCGCCTGGAAGATGAAGAATATCTTCTCCCCTATCAGCATATGATTAAGTGCCTATAGCCCACTCCCCGCGTCGGGTTCCGAACGTGCGGTGGCAGTGGCAGCGTGACAGCAATCAGTTTTCCACCTCCCGAAGTTGATTGCAATCTCTCCGGGACTTGAAAATGCCCATTGTTTTGGATGAATTATACCACAAGAAACCTTCATTTTTGTTAACAATCTGCCCACAGCATTAGAAGATTCAATTCCAAAGCTATTATTCTGCCTTCAAAGCCTCCGAGTGCAAGGCTCAGCATACAAATTTATATACACTTGATACGCAGAAATGCACCAAGCGTGATTAATGCAGAAAACCAATTCAGTTAGAGAAGGAACCCTCATCGGCCAGGCCTAGTGGTGTCAGAGATTAATCTACTGAGCTGACAATAAAAACCTGCTCCAGTAACTTTACTCCTACAAAAAGGCAAATCTGTTCCAAACCAGGGCACCAAAGGTGAGGAAACTGTTCCTGGCCCACGTCCTCCAGGGCTTGGGTGAGCTCCCTGTGCCAGTGGAGAAGCAGTGGGAGATGAATGCAGCTTGGGGTGCTCTGGGCTGGAGCAAAGTCTTGGCTCCTCAGAATTGGAGCACCTCAAACTTGGGGCTCCTCAACCTCCAGGCTCCTCAGCCTTGCAGCTCCTCAACCTCCAGGCTCCTCAGCCTCAGAGAAAAGAAGTCCTGGTCACACTCAGATCCCTGCCACATCTCTGACCATCTCCACACCAGTGACCCTTGGCTCAATTGGAAAGGGGCAATAATGCATAGAGGGACTTCACCTGTCCTGCAACATCTCCTTGAGATGCACACAAGGTGTCAGGCCCAGTTTCACACCCCTTACCTCTGCTGACACCACCTTGGATCAGGCGCCCTGCTCTACCACATCCCCAGTTTAACACTTGTGTGAGGAAGGAGCCTTCAGAGGAGATAAAATTTAAAAAATCAACCCTGCGCTGGGCTAAAAAAAGCTCAGATGAAAAACACAAGGAAAAACAAAACCTGACAGTTGCAGTTTTCCACAGCAGATTGGGCCTCTTGGGTCCTTCTACTGTAAGTTCACCGTAACGCTGAAAAGGTCAAGCATTGTTCCAGCCTTCGTGTTTTCTCCTGCCTCCAAAGAACCCAAGCACGTTCTGCTGCAGAACTGACATTTTTAAGAATAGGGGCTTTCAGAAAAATATTTACAGCTTCCTGATCTTGCCTGTTCCCAACGCAAGGATGTCAATTTGTGACCGAGGTGTGCCGCGACCGATTGTCTCCTGCCATCGGCTGCACAGCTCCCCAGCCACAGCTGGGACCACTGGAGGCTGCTGGCACAGAGCATGCCTTTCCTGCCACCTGTCCTCTGCCAGGGCCCACCACTGCTCGGAGGATCAAACCATGATGAGGGCGTTTCCGATGCAAAGGGAGCAGCCCGTCAAAGACAGGAAGCGAGGACGTGCTGTCCCAGAGCTCAGCTGGGGAAGGGGGGCTGCTGAGGTTTCTCGTTAGGAGGATTGTAGGGGAAAATGGTGTCCCAGGGCACTGTGGGATGCTCTCTGCAGAGCTTCCCCACCACCCACACACAAGGAAGTCCACCTGGGAAGGAAAGTTTAGGGACCATGGTGTAATTCAGCACTTACAAAAGTTCAGGACCTGCATGGAAGGACCCTAAGTCATGGATCTGGCTCACAGAAAGTTGCACAAAATGGAGCAACAGAGGCATGAAGGATGCCAAAGATACTGTGACTCTGCTAGGATTGCTGGGTGGGCTCTTCATGCAGGAAAGCCAACCTGAAGGAGGGCTGATCCTCTCAGGAAAGGTCAATGCAAGCTCATGCTCCCTTCAAAATCAGCTAGGGGTTTATCCAGCTCTCTTGGCAGATGCAGTACTACTGCACAGTACTTGTCCAGAAGGAGCCCAAACAACCCACAGCGTTAACCGAAAGAGTCTTCCATGGCAGAAACCCTCAGCCCGGGTTAGTTGTGTCCTAGCACAACTGTGAAAGCAATAGCAAGCCCTGTCACCTTTTTCCACCTGAAGAAAGGACAGCAGTACATGGCTTGGACATGTCCTACCTTTCGTTGTCTGTGTTGACTGGCATGCGGTTCTTTTGCCAGAGGATGACAGGCTCAGGCAAGCCGTGGATCTGGCACTGGAATCTTGCTACACCACCTTCCTCCACCACTGCATTCTGAGGGTGGATGTGGAAGTCGGACATTGCTGAAAGACAAAAGGATAAGACAAAAATATTCACATGTGAAGAGAGATTCACATGACCTAGAAACACCCCAGTTTCCCAGAGACAGCAAAAGGGATTGCAGTGCAAGAGCCGAAGGCTGGTTTGCAGCCTAACCTCCTTCATGGAGAAGCAAGGCTAGTAGCAAGCTCTTGTTAGAGATCATAGATGTGGTGCTGACAGAGATGGTTTAGTGGTGACCTGGCAGTGCTGGGTTAACTGTTGGATTTGATGATTTTAAAGGTGTCGTCCAACCAAAACGATTCCACGATTCTGTGCATCTGCCTCTGCACACTGAACTGCTTGACTCAACTGGGACAGGAGACAGTGCTCCACGACCCACATGCTCCGCAGCGAGGTCTACAGGGGCAGCGGGATACGCAGACATTGCACTGGCACTTATCAGAGGTCGCTGCTGACAGCTTCAGCAGGTTTTGGATCCAAGCTCACATCTGAAAAGCAATGTCCATCCTTTCTGTTGCTGACATCAACTTATCTGTTGTAAAGATCCTTCCGATAGCTTGTCTCCTAAACTCATTTTGTTTAATAACTTGACCAAAAGAGCTCCCAGATACTCCAGGAAAACTTACAACCCTTGATTCCCATCTCTGCTCGGCAGATGCTCCAGCTCATTGCACACTCTGCCTCCCAGCACCGCAGAAGGAACGGTCACGTCCCAGTGCTGCGGAGCAACAGGCTTCAGCCGATAGAAAGAACAGCTGCCAAGAGCTCGGCAAACTGAGGCTTTTGGGGTTGGGACCACCCGACAGCAAATGACCAACTCCAGCATGCCCACGCAGGACAAATCCATCCCAGCCCATTTCAGCACAGCCCCCACTGTAACCATTGTGCAGAAAGACTCCGGCATGCTGTTAGAGCTACATAAATAATACAGTAATTATTACTATTAATTAATTGGAAGGTGCTGCCTGTTGACTCTGCAACAAACATACTCAAAGCTAATAAACATCCCAGTGGTTATTTAGCTCATGATTCATTTATCCGCGGGAAGATCGCTCGGGTTATCCTACCAAATAAACACCAAGAGAGCCCCCAGCTCTGCCACCCCAGCCCCAGAACATCCCTCTCCCCAGCGAGAAAGCCTCGTCCTCTTTTACACGCGTCAAGCGTAATGAATGTACCTCTGCTACGGAACAAGCTGCGTCTGTGTCACAGCAGCTTAATCATTCATCTGCAAACTCCAGTTGGGCTCAGGCAGATGGGAGATGGCCATTAGCGATCATACATTAAAGATGTGTTGCATTAACCCGCGCCGCTCCTGCCACCGCTGCCCTCGACCTGCTGGCTGTGGATTTGTTAAGCTGATGGAGTAACGTGGAGCAAAGCCCCGGCCCCTCACGGACGTAGGGTTGGGAAGGTTTTGGAGCTGTGAGGGTGGGATGGGGTGGCTGGCCCCACAGGGGGCGATGAAGCAATGGGAGCGGGGCTGGGTGGCCCTGCAATGCTCCAGCCAGAGGGGACCGCACCAGTGCAAGGTGAAATCGTGCAAAATTCCTCTCCTGAGATGAAAGCTAATGCAAATATCCGCACTGGTAAAGAATGGAGCCCAGTGGTGGAATGGCAATTTACTCAATTCACACAGATTTAGCCTTGAAATGAAACTGTTCCTGGCCCAGAGCACTCACCCACGTGGGAAGGAGCCCAAAGGCTGCGGAGGGGTCTCCCATACCAAGTGATTCCCCTCCAAAGGTGGCAAGGGAGGCTTCAAAATGAGGGATCAGGGGATGCCTGTAGCAGGAGAGCTCAAGGGAGCCTGCCGAATATTTTGAGGCTGCCATTTGGAGACCCAGACCAGGGCAAGCATCTTGCGACCAAAACTTATGAACTCTCCCCAAAAAATGAATTAAAGAATTAACGAGAATGACAAAAAGCTTGTTAGTAAAGAGAAAGAAATAAAAAAAAGCAGAAGAAAACCCCAGCAGATTCAAATGCCTGTAGGAAAATTCCTTTCAAATGTACAGATGCTCAGTGCTGAGGTTTTTCAGTGGCTGACAGGGTTGATAAGAAGAGGGAAGTGTGAATGAGAACAGCCCCAGCGCACACTCTGCTCTCCTGGCTCCAGAATTCATTGCCATTCCTTTATTTCAATAATATCACCTCTTATAGGTAAAACTGCAGCAATAACCTCTACTCTTAAAGACACTAGTATTAATATTTATCATGAATAAAACATGGGAAGTTATAAATAATTCAGTTATGAGGATGTTAAGTAAAACATTACTCTTCAACGACCCTATAATGTGGCTTTGAAGCACAGTTTTATGTTAAATGCCTAGGAAACACTGTGACCCTTGCCAAGACCAGCTGGCTTGCAGAAGATGCATTAAAAATTCATGCACCGAGCTACAAAATGCTATTTTTAAAACAGGTTTACGAGTTTATTTACAGTTGCAGAGGCAAAAGCTTTCGAAGCATCTCCTGTAAAACAGCAACAAAACTTGTAACGCGAAGTGATTACCTGGGCTGCTCTTTGCAGCCTGGAAATAAATCACTGGGCATAAAGGAAAGGGATGGGAGCACGGCTGCTTCACGGGGCTACATCTCTGCTTACCCGTGTGAGATTTTTATATACGTCCCAACCAACTGTAACAACCTCGTGCAGCAGAGTGCTTGCTCCTGTTTGTCACTCGTCTGTCGGCAGCAAATGCCAGGACCCCCAGCTACCCCCTTATTGTTTCAGCCGCCACTGAGAAGAGCTGCACACCAGCCCGGGTGGGGTTGGCCAGCAGCCAGGGAGCTGTATCTCATTTCTATGCTAATGGCCATAATAATTTTGAAAATAAATAGATGCAATCACAATATTCACCCACGAGCTCCTAAGAGGGGAGGCCACCCTCTAATCCATCTGCCTGCGGTCTCCGTCATCCAGCAATGCACCCACGGGCCAGTGGAGAGGCTGGTGCTGCCCCAGGTCCCTTTATCAGACAGGGTAAGTGCCACCCTGCTCCCATTCCACATCCCTTTTCCATCTCCATGTGTGGCACGGTACTGTCCTTGCACAGTGAGTGTAACATTGTCATTGAGCCAGGAATCAGACCCAAATCACGTGCACACTCATTGCTCCATACTGATGCTCCAAGGCACTTGGTCTCGGAGCTGCTGCTATCAGCACACCTGGATTTGGGCCATGGTGCACACAGACCAGCACAGGGCTGGGATAAACAAAGTAAAACAGGCTCAGAGCAGATAGGCAATGGTCCTAGCAGCCCTCCCACATTGCAGGCATGGGGGAATCTTCTCCCAAAGACACTGGCCAAGACTAGATTCAGGCTGAGCTATCTCCAGCCACGCTAACACACAAGAGAGAGGAGTTACTCTTCACCTTTCCTTCTCCATGTTGTATCATGGAGGACCTCAACCAGAATGAGGTTGGATCACAGGTGAGGCTCTTCCCTAAAGACAACACCACCCTTGAGGTCTCCCATCACCCAAACCTCACCGGGGTGCAGCCCCAGAAGGCATGTCCCATGGACACAGCGCAGGTGAGCAGCAGCTCTTAACCTCATCCATATTCACAGTGGATTTGCTCTGGTAAACGAATTTGCCAGGTCTCCTCTCATCGAGGCGCAAACTCTTGATCCTAACAGGCCCCATGGAAAGGCCAATGGAATAAAAATGAAAATAGCTATCGAGTGAAATTTTCGTTACTCCATGAAAAACTAAATTGAAACCATTAGTGGCCAATCCTTTTGTGCTCAGCACAGCATTAGTGCTAAGCCAGAGATTGACCTACATTTGATATCGAAAACGAAAACATTAACTTGGTATGTCAAAGCAAATCCCAGGTCTGTTACAATCATTAAAACGCAAACATTATCATCAACCGCAGGCACAGGGGGAGGACGAAGACTTGAAAGGTTCAGTGCCAAGCCTGGTGTTAGGAGAATATTTGGGAAGCTCAGCTAGTTCTGCACTCACGGTGCTTCTTGCTTTTAAATTACTTAGGGGGAAATTGCTACCCAGGTTGGCTGTGACACCAGGGGATGCTGGGAGAAGCTGAGCATCCTCACCAACACTGACGCCAGCCAAGCCCACAAGTGATAGTCCACAAGCGACGACGTTTTTTCTGCATTTCTGCCACCAGCCTCTTCAAGTCAGATCTCTTCCAATGCAGGCACGTGGTTAAAATGCCTTGAATTTGCCACAGTACAAGGAACGAGAGTTTAACGGAGACATGTCTCCAGTAGCTGGGTTCCCAGGTGCCTCTGCCAAGGAAGGCAAGATCCATTAGCTCCATTACAGCTGCTGAAGGTGAACACTGGGAGGCAAAGGGTTTTCCCAGTGTGAGAGACCAAGCCATGGGGAGAGCTAACCCCTTCCAAGAGCAGCTCCATCCTGACGCTGACAACAGCTGCTGATTTTCATACTGAATTTTCCAACCTACTAATAAATTCAAATTTCCCCTCACATCAGCAGAATACAGGGTGATTTTTAAAACATAATGACCACCATGCCAATTAAACTCCGACTTAAACCATTTGCAAATCAGGCTGACAGCTCCAGCAGAACCAACCCTGGGTATCTGTGAGATTTCCTAAGCACTCACCCTCCCTGGCACCGTAACTCCTTCCCAAACGCTTTCTCTACCCCAAAAGAAGCAAAGGGCTCACACCTTCTTCCATTCCCTCCTGGCTTAGGAGACCTTCACCATTAAGTTAGTGACCTGCAGGGAAATATTTTCAAGGAGGGCATCAAGTGAAGGCTTTGCAGACACAGGTCTCATATTTGCTCCCCTTCATACTCTGGAAATGGAGGATTTCCCTGTAGAAAAGAGCAAGCACAAAAGACGGGGGGCGTACGGACACCATAAATCCCATCCTCTCCTCTCTTCCCTTGCCTTTCAAACAGGGACACTCTCCCAAGTGTTGAAAGAAAAAGACACTGCAGTTTAAAAAAAAAAAAAAAAAAAAAAGGAAAAAAAAAAAATATTTTTATAAAGATTTATTAAAAAAAAAAAAAAATGCCTACAT
>JANIJG010006602.1:0-49575 GCA_024611175.1 Megaceryle torquata
TGACTCTAAACATGGAGCTTTATCACTGCTGGAAGCAGAGACTGGCTGCAAAAATCTGCCATTAACTTCAGAAAGTGTAGTTACTGAGAAGAGACTGAGCTGAAAAGTGAAATCACTGAACATAACTAGTTCTGTTCTAGCTCAAACCAGGACAACCCTTCTCATTTCCATGGTCTAAGCAAAGGTCAGAGGTTTGCGAACAATCTGTGCATACACAGGAATGCTGATGCTACCTCCTGCAGCTCTCCAGACACTGTATAGTGTAAAGGGACCAGCCACCCCTCCCAGCCCACCAGCCCCTTGAGCAGGCAGTCAGGGGGACACGCTCAGATCTGTAAGGGGCTAAAGACCGCAATGGCTTCCAGCCAAAGTGGCTCAAACTACCTCAGCCAAAGGGTATTTCACCTTTCATCATAAAAACTCAGTACACCTCTCCTTTCTCCTCCTTTCCTACCCTGTCCTGCTTTTCCCTGCCTGCTCCCTTTTTTTTTTTTTTTATTTGCAATGTTTTCAGTAAAACTGTGATTCAGGAAGCACAGTTGGATGCACACTTCCCCAGCTCTTTGGGAAGCCCCCGAAGCAGCTGTGTGCCTCTGAGGCGTAATCAAGCCCAGTTTGATTATGATATTTTCAATAAATCACTAGAGACTTCTTATAATGTGTTTTTACATAACGTACTGTTTGTTATTAGCTAATTCACTTCCTAAAAAACTTTAAGCATTGCACAGTTAAAAATCAGCAGCAGTTTAGAAGATGCTGGCATGGGGAGGGCTTTGCTCCCTGTGGATGGAAATTAAGAGACTGCTAATGCAAGATAATGTCTAGTTTAGAATCATAAAGTTGTTTTGGTTGGAAGTGACCTTTAAGGTCATGGAGTCCTACCGTTAACCCAGCATTGCCAGGTCACTAAACCACATCCCTCAGCACCACATCTGCATGGCTTTGAAACCACTCCAGGGACGGGGACTCCACCACTGCCCTGGGCAGCCTGTTCAGCTCTGCGTTACCTCCTGGAATGACTGTAGATTAGCTGGATGTGCACTTACACACATTAGCTAACACGTTAATGAGCAATCAATTAAATCAAAACAACGACTCAACCTCTCCAGCCTAGATATGGCTATCACTGGGGTCTTGCTCCACCGCTGTTCTGCCCCTTGCCCTTTTATTTGTACTAGAAAATTACGAGCATAAAATATCCTCAAATAAAATAAATGCAAAGCAACAAGCAATAGTCTTAGGGGTACAAATTATTCCCTCATTTCCATCAAGGCAATCCCAAAGTAACTCATTCAACTTCAGCCAAATTAAGCTGCACTTATCCTACAGTAAGCAAGAATTCAAATAAATTTTTATTGTGTCAAGACCATCCCTGAAGCCCATTGCACTGAAATCACCGCAGTGGTGCTCTCCAGAGTGCCCTGATGTTCACAGGCTTTGGTTAATTGTACGCAGAGTTCTTTTCAACAGTGTTTTTCAAAGGTTTCTTTATGATGAAGCGCTCCATTAAAGGCTTTAACCACGTTATTAGCATGAACGCCTGCTCACTCTCAGTTCTAGTCCTGAGCCCAAGCTGATCTGCGTGTGGGATTGGCAGAAGAGCACAGGTCCACTGCACTGTCATTTCCACACTTTGCAGGATCCAGCTGCACGAATAACACTGCAAACACCACCCCCCCCAATAGAAACTAAGAGAGTTAGGCCATATATGTTTTCCGGGTCCGTTACAAAAAGTGGCTTAGCTTCCAGACCAGCACTTTTAATATAGCTCAAATTAGTTTAGCTATAGCTCAAAAACCACTTCGTTGTTTCAGGCTGTTAACCACAATGTCTTATAAAATGAAGCATGTTTACTGTCGGTTTAAAAAAGTCATTCTTCCTTTATGAATTTGGCAACGAAGGATTCAAAAGATACCAGTGTGAGATTGTTATCGTGCACAAGCCAAAGCTGTCAGGCTTCATTACTTCCAAGACAAAAATCACAGAATAATGTATTAAATGCTTGAATAGAAACACATAGCACATCATGGGATGACACCAGCTGCCGGTGCCTTGCACCGCACAGCATCCCTGGAACTGCGGAACCCAGAGCCTGCGGTGGATGAACGTGGCAGCCCCGAGCTGAGGGTGCTCCTCATCTCCCACGGCAGCCCCCAGAAATGCTGCCAGCTGTGGGAGAGTGCATGGTGAGCAACCAGCAAGCTGGTCTGAGTCCAAAATAAGGTTTTTAGTCCTTTTAATAAGTGTATGCATTTGTAAAAAAAAAAAAAAAAAAAAAAAAGAAAAAATATATAATCACCTTTCTGTTCTAGAGAGGGGAGAAAACTCCACTTTAAAAGGCTTCATTGGGACGCTGCAGTGAAAAACTGACTTTTTAGTAACAATATTAGCAAAAAGTGATAGTCATCGCATCTTTGTGCCTGACTCATTTTTTGAGGGTTGGTGTTTGGGTGGTTGGTTGTTTTCTTTGAGGGGTGGCCTCCCATCTCTTTTCTATGGGAGTTGTTGGGCTTTGCCAAGCAGGTGTTACAATCTGTAAAGAAGCTACACTCTATGATTTCAGGATAACACACTCTTCCTGCTGCAGTCCTGACCTCACTTTACAACACACTAAATTTCAGAGATAAATATCCCTCCTAGACCCTCACCCACCTCTTGAGCTCCTCAATTTCCTCAGGTTAATCAGTGCGCTCTCAGGTGGGGTCCACGCCAGAGCCCCGTACCACTCCTTTCCAGACACTCCCAGCCTTGCTGTTCTTCATCCCCTCCTTCCTGCACTGAATCTCCTCCCTTCCTTTTATCCTCCCACACTGCCTCCTCAGTTCCCTCCGCATATGAAGAGAAAGTGGTTGGCAGAGTGGCTCAGCCACTACTCCAGCCCTCTCCAAGAAAATAACATCCCTGTTGAGGGGCTAACAGATAGATTTGGGTCCCAATTTGTACACCCGCTTAAAACATACCTGTTTAAAGCCTGACTTAGCATTATGGTTTCCACTTTCCTCTAAAGAGCTTATTTTCCCGAAATAAGCAGCCAGGGTAAAGTTTACCCGCAGGCAGAACGCTTGCATGAGACCCATTCACTTAAGCTCAACTTAAGCCTTACTTTGATGGTTTAACAGGAATTTACATGGTACACAGGACTCGTTCAAGTTCTCTACACAGGGAAGATTTCACCCTCTTTGCACTTCAAAGTCTCAGCTTTCCCATCCAGCTTTTCATAGAGTGCATCCCATTGTGCTCTTAACACTTTTCATCCTTTTCAAATTACACCGTGGTATCTCGCCGAGCTATAATAGCGTCAGACCATGACCAGCGGGGATCGGGGAGCCAACTGGAATCACTGGGTAGCTCCAAGCACCAACATCAAGCAAACATCCTACACTGCTCTCAGCAGCATGGTACCGTGCAAACAGCCTCCAGACACGAGCTCCTGCTACAGAGCTGCACCTTCAAAATACTAGCCATTTTGAAGAAAGAAAGGAGAGGAAAACTTTTTCAGGTTGACTTCTTGCTCTCGCTGCTGGCAAGAGCAGCAGTTGCATGTACCACTCGATGCGGGCAAACAAAAGCTTTTACCCCAGCACTCATCTTCCCACATTGAAAGGCAGGATAATTGACAAAAGGCCTTTTGGCATTGGCACCAAGAATATAGGAGAAGGGCTCTAGGTTAGCTCCAAGTAGAAAAGTGTGGCCCTCGAGTAGCCTCAAAGAGAAGATCAGGCACCTCCCAAAGTGCAGAAAGTGCACAGAATGCTAAAACAAACAAACCCCAGCTCCTATAATTAAGGTATTTACATCTATCACAGACCAGCCACCAAGGAGTTTATACTTTCTCTTTCATGTGTCTTAATTAAAAAATTGTCAGAAACTTAGGACTGGTTTTCAGAAGTGCCCAGCACTCACCATCTCCTGTTGTGAATCTTAATGACCAGGTTTTCAAAAGGGTTTTGAACAATGTGCTTTCTTTAAAGAAATAAAGGTGCATTTTGAGCATTGTTCTATAAAGAACATGAGTCTCCCCACACTGGCAGACTTCACAACATCCATCTTGGACTCCATGAGCAAACTTCGGTGTTTACAAAAGCCAACATTTGGAGCAGGGAGATGAAAAACATGCACGGGAAATGCTGCAGACAGCTCCCATCCCTGCCTAGGGCCGAGGAGTCGTATTTTGGCTTGAATGCTCAGATTCACAGCTCTGCCCCCTGTTCCAAGGTCTAAAAAAGGAAGAACAAAGTCATCTCTCTTCCTAAAAAGAAGATAGTCATGAATTAGTGCAGTAGCTACAATGGTAACTGCTTAAATGAAGAGTAGGATTCAAGTTTCTCCTCTGCCTAACAGGAATTTACTGATTATCATCCCTGGAAAAACTCCAAATGCCCTGATCTCAGGCCTGGATCACAGAGATGCTTTTGAACAATTCTGCTATAGCTGTTTCATTCATCTCAAATTTTCCTTACATAAGAATTACACCTTAACAGTTGGGGCAGGCTTTTTATCTCTACCCTCCCTGAACTATTTTACATTAAAGGAAAAACATTTTATGTCAACAGAGAAGTGAAGCAGACTGACATCTAAATGTTCCCAGCAATAGGGTCTTTCTCAAAACTTCAATGTCAGCAAAGAATATTTTTTTTCTTTCAGGCAAAGTGGAAAAGTTTGTGCAGGAGGGAAATGCAGCATAACTACAGCATATAAATTTGGGAAAAAGAGCTGAATGCAAATCTGCTGCCACACACGCTACGCCACTGAACTATTTCAGAGGGTTGTGTGGACCTCACCATGTAACTTGTGTTTAGGAGGCCATGAACAGTTCTCTGTATTATCAGGAATTTGACTTAATTCAGAGAAAACTTAAGGCCAGCATGAATCTCATGGTCCTTTCAAAACCCTTGTCTTTTCAAAACACAACCCATCCCAGGGATAAGGCAGATTGCTGGGGCAGGGGCTGCTGCATTTCAAGTCATGTCAGAGAAGGAAAAAAGGTGCCTGTCGGTTCTGAGCGTACTCAGCTCCTTACAAGATGGTGGGAAGTCTCAGATCCATCGGTTTGGGACTTTCTCCGTGGACTCCACCGTGCCACCTCCACCAGAACTGGATTGAACCAAAATCTTCAAAACCATTTCAAGCAGCCCACCACTAATGAACTCAGTTAGCAAGTTCCCATTTCATGCACAATTAGCCAAAAAAAAAAAAAAAAAAGATAGCTTCACAAAGGAAACTGATAAAATGATGCCTTGTGCTAAATTTTTCAGATACTGTTAGGCACAGTACCCTGAACACTGGGGTGGCTTCATATCCATCTTTGTGTGGCCTCAGGTACTCAGAGTTTCTCTTCCCCATTAATATAAAGATTGCACTGCTCAGGGGTCACTCTGCTTAACATTTCTTAATTGAAGGCTTTCTTGCTATTTGCCATTTTGCACTGACTGCATCCACTAAATGCAGATTTGTAATCCTAGCTCATTTAGCAGTCCAGCCAGCAGCAGCCTCCTCCCAGCCATGCCTCTCGCCACAGCTGCTCTGGGCTTAGCATTAATTCAGGGAAAGCAACTTCTGGTTACAGCCCTCAAAGTATCAGGCAGTGGAAATAAGCATCTGCTGCCTCACAGCTGCATTAAGGCAGAAACCCGTGTAAGGTAGGAAGCATTGCAGATGGGAGAAGGAATGACTGGATGGAAAGAACTGGGTGATATTTTATAAAAGAAAGAAAAAGAATTGATAATAATTGGAGTGGGAAAAAGCTGAAGAGAAATTGGGAGTAAGCTGAAGAAGGCAAAAATGAAATTTTAAAATAAAAAGCCGTATCTCCCTCAGTTCTCCCCAACTCAGACATTCCTGAAAACAAAATCCCTGTTTCCATCTGAAAAAAGAAAACAGATTTGGATCTTCTTACTGATGTCTCTTAAAAAAAAAAACCAAAACCCATCAATAACCACCTCTCAGCAATCTTCCCTCCTTGCTTCCATGGCAATGGTCAGGGACCATTTCACACCATCCAGCCCCAGACAGAACTATCTGTTCAGATTCTGCATCCCAAACATCCAAGTGCCTTCTACTGGCCCTCTGTATAAAATGATGTCCCCCACTGGACAGACTCTTTCAGAGTCTTGGCCTACTTTTTTGCACATAGTAATTTATGTTTTACACACACGTGTACATGAGCAGCTCTCATGGCAGCAGCAGAAATAGTTACATCCTCCTGGGACCTTGCACTGCCAGAGGAATAACGAATGGCTTTCCTCAGATCCAAATGCTGGTGACACAAGTACTTTGTCCACTTTAAGCAATATTTTAGCAGCTTTCTCACAAGTCTACTCTGATGATGCAATTTTCAATAATTTGCTTTGATAGCACTACATACCTCTAAATTATTTTTGAAGTTCAAGATGAAGAGACATAAACCATCAACTCTTCTGGAGCCAGAAGGGTTATCTAGCACACTGGAAGCTTTTTTTCAGCAACACAGACCAAGTGACAGGGTTGGGCAGGGGAACGTTTGTTTGCGTTTGTTTTTTTTTCCCCTGCTAGAATGCTTACAGGCAACAAAAGCCAAAAGGAATGGCTCATGGCATGAATCAAACTTAATTGCTATCTACATTTTTGAGAATCAAGAAAAAAAAGCCCTGACCCTATCAAGCAAAACTGGCAGAAAACTGTAACTTCTCCTTAGAGCAATTTGACCTTCAAGCACTCCCCTTCTAGCAACTTTCTCTAATCCTGGACAGATACACTTATCAATCATAGCGGGCAAAAGAAATGGATCTGTCAAAACAGTGACATAGCTAAAATTATAGCCAGCGGTGTCATTTGTTAATTTGCCCAGACCTCTCATTTTCAGTTTTTGAGGATTTGTCAAATGTATGTTTCATTCAAGAGACCAAATAGCTAACCCTTGCCCCAAACCCTCCATTTTTCTAAGAAAGACTTAAGGCAGAAATTAAACTGGCTCAGAAGCACAGGACTTCCCTTTGAGAGGCTTCCCAAGGGACTCCTGCACATCCCGAGATCTTCAGGGACTTAAATTCACCTTTCCATAAAGCAAGACCTCTCACGCTAAGGAGGTTTTGTCACTTCATATATCAAAATTGGAGAAAAACATACAAGCTGGAGAAACCTTTTTCTAATATACTTTTCATCACTCCCCCTTTGCTTCTGCTATTTAGGTCCATTTAAATACCATTTTCATGGAATTTAAAATGAACAAAGAGCAGATTTTGTTATCAGTGCAGCACTACCCTACATTTCACCGCTTGCACAGCATTTTACCAGTCTGAGCGATGCACTGTGACTCTGAACCAGCAAGATAACCAAGCAATAAGGAGCAGAAACTATATATTCCAGTTAGGAAAATCTCCACACCAGTCTGCTTTTAGGTATGTGCACCCTTTCCACTGGCTTAAACTGTGCACTGCACATGAACCTCTGAGGCTGTTGTGTGATGTCCAGCTGGAACAAAATGTTTCTGTTGAAAATAATTCAAAGCATAATACTTCCAAAAATTAGTCTCCAGACTTCCATGTCCTGCAAAGAAATTAATGTAAGGTTCAAAAAAAGTTCCTGTTCTACTGCTAACACAAAACCAGTACAACCTTTAAATGCCCTTAAAGGGGAAATAATGTCATCTCTACATAGCTCCACTAAATGATGCTTCTTACCCTAAAATCATTGGGTTTTAGTCTTTGAGATCCAAACAGCTCATGAAGTAGTGCGCTGCTTCTCAAAGTACCTGCAGACACACAAGGTATGGTCACTGGTCTGCTTTCTACATGATTGTATTTTCTTTGTCACTCTCACTGTAAATTGTTTTGAGCACAGACTCTTTAACACATTCTAGAAGAGTTTCTTCTTTTGCATAAAACATGAAATCGTTGAGCACAGAGGCCTGCACAGTTCACTGCAGCCAGCAGAAGCCCTTGATTCTTGCATTTATTTCCTCTATATTTCAAATCTATTCCTCATGCTGCTTGTCACATAGGGTTGACATATGTCACAGGATGCCATTATACTCTGTGGCAACGCGTAGCCATCAAATGCCATCTGGAGGAGAATAATATATTTAAAATACTCCTATGCACACTGGCTTGTTTTGTTTGCTGTGGCCTCATAATTGCCAGAAGTCAACAGTCATTGAAACAATTCAGAGAATACAAAATAGCTCCTCTATTAAAGATAAGAAAAAATGAACTAAGTTGAACATGCACCACCAGAATGATAAATCTTCACAGCGTGTTTTACACACCAGTTTTTTTAATGCATAATTTATTTGTATTTATCTGCATTTCTAAAAAAAAAAAAAAGTAACTTTCTTTTAGGAAAAAAATGTAAAAATAAAGTAGAACTCTCTCAATGACAGAGTATAAATTGGTGTTATGCAGCTACAAGACACAAAGCCAGCATGTCCTGCTTCTGCCTTGCTGTGGCCATCACAGACTGCGCTGGAGCTGGTTTAATCACCCTCTGTCTCAACTCACCCTGTAATAAATTCAGTGCAATGTTATTCTGCTCATAGCAATGCTCTATAGAATCATTAGGGTTGGAAAGGACCTCTAGGATCACTGAGCCCAACCTTCATCCTAACACCTATCTATCCATTAGACCATAGTTTCAAGTGCTACATCCACTCATTTTTTAAACACCTCCAGGGATGACGACTCCACCACCTCCCTGGGCGGCCTGTTCCAGTGCCTAACCACTCTGTCAGTGAAGAATTTATTCCTCACATCTTATCTAAGCCTCCCCTGATGCAACTTGAGACCATTTCCTCTCATTTAATCATTAGTAATTTGGGAGAAGAGACCAACACCAGCCTCGCTATAACCTCCTTTAAGGTAGTTGTAGAAAGCAATAAGGTCTCCTCTCAGTCTCCTCTAAACAACCCCAATTTGCCATAAGGCAAATACAGCTGGTCTTGAAGGCTCAGGTATCATGGCCATGGACCATGCAAGGGACTGTGCAACTACAAGAGCAGCTGAGAGTTCGCTGCATATTCATAACATAAATTGGAGGTGTTGCAGTAGCAGGAAATCCAAATTCTTAATGCAGAACTGAGCCTAAGGATGTGTGAAATGTTATAGAGAGAGAGCAAGAGGTCTGAGAGAACTGACGGAGAACAGACAGAGCCAACAGAAAGCGTAGGCACATCAGAATGACACCGGCTGTTGAGGGAAATTTTATCTTACTTGCTCCATCTAACACCGTCAATTGTAAATTAACCACACTCTTATGTGGAAAGAGAATTCGGACTTCATAGCTATTCAGGAATGATGGCGGTTTATATACTACAAAATGATTTCCTCTAGTATCCAATACTACTAAGTACCAGCAACACGTGCCAAATTGAAATGAAAGGGAAGAAAAGGCCAGAAAGCGTCTTCTGAGGCAAATTACCCAGCATGGAACCCACAAATATCAAACATGTCAGGGTGTTGTCCAGAAAAATCCAAAGAAATCAGTGCATTTTTCTTGTTCAGCAGGTCCTGCATCCAGCAAACCTTCATCACATCCATAAGAATAATGAGGTTGCCCTTTTAGGGGCCTTTTTGGCTTCTGCTTTGTCTTTAGCAATATTTATGTTATAAAATTGTATTTGCTTAATTATTTTTAAAACTGGTAAACCGTGTCAGCTCAGAACTGCCCAGAGCTTGCACAGGCTGTGCAAGTACATGCATCTTTTCATTTCAAAATCAGGTCAGTAAGAGGGACAGAAGGGATCTCACCACTTACTTATCTTCCCCTTGCCAAAAGGAGAATCAAGTAGATTTAAGATCATCCCAAATCATGTTTATTGCTCAAGGTTTCTTTAAAAATCTACAACAGGGCAAAGAGAAGACAGACATATTTGCAAGTCACAAACATTTCTTGTTTATCAGAGGAGCCCATAGGTCCTGCATCCTGTCCCCCTATAGTACCAAGTGTCTTCTGAGCACACAGTCATGAATTCACAAGATCCACCTTCCCCTACCCAGCAGCACAGGGCACCCCTTACCTGAGGAGGGTGAGGACAAATTCCCACCACACCTTTATAGACCTTGCATGTTCGTTCTTTGTTGTATTGCTTTCGTGCTGATGTACCAACATGTATCAGCTTGTTAAAAAGTGTATCATAGTATCACAGAACGGTAGGGACTTCCAGAAATTGAGTCCAACCCCCCCCCACCAGAGCAGGGGAAATGAAAATAATATATATGGGTACTCTTAAGCAAAATTTAAACCAAATTGTCTTCTACTGAAGTTTCTCTTTGGTTCTCCACCAGCTAAAAAGCATTGATCTACCTCTGTGCATAAACTTACTGAGGTCAGGAAACAGTGGTGAACATCCCTACGGGTCTCTGTTGTCTGGGAGGGCTCTAAGGCTTTTGAAATTGCTTCACACAAGGGTAATAGTTCTTGGTTGCTAACACCTTCCTCAACAGAAAGAGGCACACTGAAATTTTAGAAAATATATTGTAATTATTTGAAGTCCTGTTCATGAGATGATTAGTCACGTTGTTCTAGCTGCAATAAGCTGCAACCCCTCATATCCATGAAAGTGAGATTCCCTTCAGATAAGTACAGTGGGAAGAAGTTCATTACTTGAACACATTAAAAAAAACAAAACCAAAAAACCCTGCTTGACCTCAGAAGCATCTTTAGAGGCTTACTTAACATATTCTGACATACTTATAGGTAGAAATACTTTCTAAGCCCTTAGCAATAGGAAGTATTTCTTTGGTCAGTGTTACACTCCATAAGTAAGACTATGACACTTGAATTCCACCGAACTGCTCTCAAGGGCTCAGGCTGCCTTCAGGCATCTTTAGCTTCCATGACTGTACTGCCAATAAGACACACTAACACTGTCCTTGACAAGATTATGATGATTGCTGCAAGTGTTGACCAAAATTTCCTCATTCTGTTTTCAGATTCAATGAAGATAATGTGAAGCTTGGCATCCAGGCTCCCTTAAATTCAGAATCTTTTTCCTTCCTTGATGGAATTTCATACCTAGAACACTGTCTTCATCCCATGCTAGGGATGCAAAACTAGAATTTGGTACAGGTACTCTGAAACACGCTGGTCAGCAGCTTGCTGGGGTTTTTTTCCACAAGTTTCACACCCTGTTTCTAGTTCTTGTTTTATTTCAACTTCATTTAATAAAGCCCCTCTTTTTTTACCAGGGGCTTCCATCAAAATGTTCCATTAATATCTAAAATGCCAGTTAGGTTAGTAAATTGTTTTCTATTTCTTAGTGTCAGTCAGAAAAGCCACCATATAGCTCAGATTAATCACTTAAGCTGGGCTTCATAAAAGGTTTCAATGTAAAGAAGAATGCTCTTCTGTAGCACACTGCCTGAAAAGCTGCATCTCCCCCAAAACGACTCAGCCACCACCATAGCACGTTACCAGAACTTATCAAAATGAAAACTCTGAATGCTTAGAGGCTCCTTGCAAAAGGCATCTCTGCTGGATACAAGATGTTCTTCTGGCTTCCCATGACACTGCTGCATCTGCTCAAGTAGACCTCTGCTACGTGACCTCAATGCTAAGCACGGCTTCTGAGCACTATAACTATGCAAATAGTAAAATCCCATTTCCCATGGTACAAGCCAGATATACTTAACCGGCTGAGGTGTGCACCTTCTCACTCAGAGTTAGAAAAGCAATCTTTCCCCAAGATGCTGATTTAATTACTTGCTGTAGCATGGTGGCAGCGTTTACCCAAGTATCCCCTGTAGGTGCCTCTAAAGAAGTTTATGGAAGTCTAAGTACTGGATACAGTTGTATGGTTAACAGCTATGTGGTTTTGTTTCAATAGTTGTAATGGGACTTCTAATGTTTCATAAAGATATTTATAAAAAAATTAATCTTTTATTATTATATTACCTCTCCATTATAGGACAGGTATCTCTCAACCTTTTGTATCATTCATCTCAAAAATATAACCCAACTTTCCAGAGACTATCTGCTCCTTTCTTCTCACTGCATAAAGAGTGTTGACTCAATCATGGCTGAAAAAAATTAGATTGTCATTCTCAAAAGCATTAATAATGTGATTGGATTAGTCTAAGAGTAGTTCCTAAGGTCTCAGTGCTTCCAGTAAGTCAACAAGAATCATTTTATGAAGTTCAATATGCACGAAAAGTGGCTTTTGCCCCAAATGATCATTAACTATCAGAATATAGTAACTGCCTGAGATAAAGAATAGCTGCAGAAGTCGCTGCATGAATGAAAACAACATATTCTTTAGGGTTTTTTTTAATTCAGCATCTGCCACTGCATGTCACAAATCCACAGGATGTCCCTGACTCCTGGTCTTTGCATCTGAATAGCTAAATAAATAAATAAATAAATATTGTGTAAACTGATCTCTCTCAGACAGCAGACAGCTCTGTATTGAGTATGCATCAGAGGAAACTCATGTGTGCTGTTTATTCCAGCATGTGTTTGGAATATATTTTGCTCCTGATAGTGACAGGACTGCATGGATAACAAGCGCAAACAAACTCAAACTTACTTCCTTTAGTTGAACAACTTCCCTTTCCTTTGTCTGCAAACAAGGACCGAGTTAACACACATCTGCAACCTTGAGAAGGACAGTAACGTCCCAGCGCAATTAGAGTTATCAACAGAGGCCAAGAGGCCCTTTTTAATGTGACATGTATTTGCATCCAAGGTGAAAATAAAAAGTAAACCAGCATTACCTTATCATTCTTTTCCTGATATCCCAAATGTTCCCTCTTACGGTCTTTCTGCATTTCTCTGATATTCCCAGAAATCAGCCTCAACCACAAAATTGAAACATTTGAAAAAACATGGGAAAACACTATCAGCTTAATCTTATATATACCTTTAAAAAGATGGAGCTTTTTATATAAAATTAAGAAAATATTTTTCTTTCTTTCATATCATCTCTTTACCTCTTCAGGCTTAAAAGTCCAGCAGCTCGGCCCCAAGGATGGAGTAGTGCCAAGCAAGGCTACTCAGCCATCCATCACTTTGCCTGCCCTTCAGCTCCTTCTACAGAGGAAAGACACAAGTCACCAAGAGAACATTTGTGGTCCCATTCTCTCCCTTGAGCTCCATCAATCACCACGTTTTACTAGCAGAGCAAAACTCCACCCACATCCCAGCTCGATCGTTTTCTCAAGAGACCCAACCATAAGAGCACAGAAGCCCCATTCTTCTGCAAACTTAGTGCTGCACTGAAAAAACCCCAAACAATTAATACATCCCCAGAATCTCTTAATAATAGAAAACTACATGTCTTGATATTCACATGAATATGCTATTGAGCTATGATTAGGGCTCTGAATTCTGAATCAGAGCTCCTAAACATCTTCCTGTACTCCAAGAACACCTATGACTGCTTCTCCTCTTGGTCCTCACCTGTGGAAGCTCAACAGTGGTTAGACCACTGATGTATTGAGACTACTGCCTATTAAGGTAATTAATACCCTTCTTTATGACCTTTCTTGCTTCTTACACCTACATTGCAAACTTTTCTGGGCAAAACCCACTCTCCTTGTCCCATTTTAAGCATAACCAAGTCAACAGGTCATCTAGCCCACAACTAGAATTCCAAGGCATTGGAATAGAATAATCTGGTTGTTAATAGCATAGTCTACCTCACTGGCCTCTCATCACAGGAAAGTCTTACTGTTCCTCATGTACTCCCTACTGCAAGTACAGTGAGTGATGTCTGCTAGAGCCATCAAACACCACTGTTTTATTTAAAATAACACTACTTTGAAAGATGTCAAAAGTCCAAGAATATCAGAAAAGAGAAGTGCTTACTTTATGCTTTGTGGGATAAAACATGTGATGCCCTCATCTACTTTGCTTGACGTTGCTTTATATGCCATAAGGAGCGTTAATGCTGGTGTAGGGCGCACCGCATAGGCGTTGTTTTAGGCTGGCGGTGGTAAGGAGAGTGAATCTGAATGACCCTTTTTCATTTTATAAACAAATGAAAAGTGACATTAGTCTGGATTTTTAAATATCCCCTATCATCAAGATCACAGCAATACAACAAAAGAGGGTCTCTTAGGTAATGTCACAGGCTCTCACCATTTGTTCTCCCTATGGATGTGTTGTT
Source organism: Megaceryle torquata (assembly GCA_024611175.1). Classification (NCBI taxonomy): domain Eukaryota; kingdom Metazoa; phylum Chordata; class Aves; order Coraciiformes; family Cerylidae; genus Megaceryle; species Megaceryle torquata. Next base: position 14,078 of record JANIJG010006602.1, read on the forward strand.
CACACAGCTTAATGACAGATGGGCCACGTGCTGTAAAACTGCCTCTACTTCCATTGCTTTTCTTCATTTTTCTTTTAGCGAAGACAACAGTGACCCTGCATATTCACCTAGCCACTGCTTTTCAGTCTGACAGTTAAACCAAGGTCACCCAAAGACAGGCCATGGAAGAAATACTAGAAGAAAGACAATCACATCCAATAAAATTATTAAAACTGTAGCTGAGTCTAACCCGGTCATTTCCTGCTGTGTCCATTCATTAACGGCTTTTTACACTCTGCCTATGACTTCAATTAACAAAAGAACATTTCTTATCTATTCTTTCTTCCTAAGGATTGCTGCTGCACTAGTATCGAGGAGCATTTGCAGACATGGGGTTTGCTTCTTACTCAAGTTGACCCAGCTGTATTTCTGGGATTGCTTTATACTACAATTGTGCCTTCAAATACTTCTTGCAAAGATAATCTCTCAGAAAAGGCAAAACAAGGACATGGGGACCAGAACCCTCCCTACCACACCCCCTGTTGTGGTAGCAGCAAATCAGACACTGGTCCAATAGACCTTCCCTGTTCTCATGCAAAGGATGAGTGGGTTGGTTGGTTGTGACAAACTCTGCTGGGAGGGATTGTTACCCCAAAGATAAGATACTGGCTGGCAATCAGCTGAGAGGTCTTGCAGGTAAGGAGCAGAAAAGGCATAGGTGTGGTACAAAGTTTGTTTAGTTTTGAGAAGCAGAAACTAAATTGCAGGGGCAGTTCTGACACAAGAAGGATAGATCAAACAGCAGGACAGAGCAATGCGGACAAAGATGCTGTTCTAAGGAATTAGGACCCAGTCCTCCAAATAGCTAGATTCTACCATGAAATAATTTATGGACCGTTGGGATCTTGATTTTAGCCATAAAGCTGAATCCATTCATCTGAGAATTTAGGAAGGGAAACTGGCTGCCTGTCCTCATCACAGCAAAATAAACATAACAGAGACGTCCCCTGGAAGCTGTTGCATTACAGTAAGAGTCAGGCTTTGACATGAATTTCTCTCTTCTGATGAGCCAGGAAGCAGTTTCAACTGTTTGGCAAAATCATTCCCTCACCATTTGCTTTCTTCTTCCCTCCCTAACCAATAGTCCTGCAAAGCATCGTCCACAGAGTAAGCATTTGTGAAAAATGCAAGTGTAAGTGGCATTCCCAGTGGTATTGGTGCATACGGTGGCTCCATGCCCAGCTCCAGTGCATAGTCCTGCACCTGAATCCAGAAAGAGTTGTCCCCATCTGCAGGCTATTGAGTAACTGTGCTGGTCAACGTCTTTCTTTTTCAGTATGACACCTGACAACGGGAGGACAAAAAGCAAACAGCATATCTTCCTACAAATAACAGCTTTTTCTGCCTGAAAAAAACCCCATTCTCCACAAAAAAAAAAGGAACTGGAGCAGTCCCCATGTACAACTTTGCCGACAAGCTCAGATGAGGGCTCCAGGCTTTAACTGGGAACACATATTTAACCACCTATCATGTCGGTGTCAAACATAGGCAGTAGAAGAAATCACTTAAATAGTTATCGGGAGAGCTCAACGCACTTTTTATCACTCTTATGCGCCGCAGAAATGCCAGCCGCCCCAAATGGATTATGCACAGCATATGCAACATATACGTGGGGGAAAGAAGCATCATAAATTAAAATATATCTTCCATATCAGCACAAAAAGGGAGACAACTTCTGGAACTACCACAGACTTTCCAAGTGCTGAGCAAGATTGCCATCTACAGGCTAGTGTTGCAGTTGTGCTCAGCTCAATATGTGCCAGGAGTAGAAACAAACATAAAATGAGTACTCAGCATATTATATGTTAATCTGACTTTCATATGCTAATGGAAAGTTCATTAAAAATAAACAAATACAAAAGTAAAATACTTGGAACTCCTTTAAAAAAAATAGAAAATTCAAAGACTACAGACCCTAAAATACTAAATTTTTCATAGAATAACCTAGAGAGGATCATTATCATTACAGCACTATGTTCTGCATACATATCTGATGGAGAAACTTGCACATACTTCAGAGGTTAGCAGTGCATTACATTTTTGTCTGCAGTTTGGTTTAACCAAATACAATGCCCTGAGGCATTTATTAAAATCAGAAAAGAGAAAAATGCTATTACTGCTCATCTCGGATTGTAACACAGACAGTCTTTCCTGAAAAGATGTCACACGTGTCAGTCCTGCTTTATCGGGCCCTAAATAGTTTTGATTCTTGTGACGGGTTGACCCTGGGTGTCCAGCAAAGCTGCTTGATCACTCACCCTCTCAACTGGACAGGGAAGAGAAACATATAACTAAAGCCTTGTGGGTCACAATAAGGACGGGAAGAGATCATTCAGCAATTACTGTCAAGGGCAAAACAGACTCAGTTTGGGCAAATTAGTTTAATTTATTACCAATGAAATTAGAATAGGCTAAAGAGAAAAAAAATACTAAATATTAAAAACGCCTTCCCTCCACCCCTCCCTTCTTCCTGGGTGCAACTTTGCTCCCTATTTCTCTGCCTCCTCACACCCAGCAGCACAGAGGCACAGGGAATGGGGTTTGTCACACAAACCTAATGCAAAGCTAATGCAAATATAGTTAAGAGTGAAATAATTCTACCTTTATGTTACTTTTATGGAGAACTTGCATATTAACAGCTCTAGACCTGGTGACATTTCAAATCCTCATGTGTCTGCAGTCAGTAAAATCAGTTTGAGAAAAATGTTGTTATGCCAAAAATTTAACTAGACCACAAACAGAAAAACAATCTATAATAAACAAAGAGAGATACCAGTGTTTCTGTCAGAAAGATTCCAAATCCAATTCCTCATCCAATAACACTCAGGACACGGCTGATGCTGGCCCATACAGACAATGCCCTAGTCTTCAGGGGAGTTTTATTTGGAATCACAGAATCATTTAGGTTGGAAAAGACCTTCAACATCACTGAGCCCAACCGCCACCTAACTCTAGTGAGTCCACTGCAAAGCCTCATCCCTAAGCACCATATCTACATGGCTTTTAAGCACATCCATGGATGGCTGAGAATGCTCTTTTTCTCCCTTCCTCTTCACCCCCATCTGCTCTCTTCCCATCTCAAATTATTCCAAGCCAAATAGCATCCAACTCTTTTTTTTTTTTTTCCTTGTTTCCTTATTCAGTTTGTATGCCTGTCAAACAAATGAATTCCCTTTGATTTGTTTGGGGTTTTTTGAGTGTGTGGATATATTAATTCTTTGAGTTGCAGGCACTGTGGTTTAATTTTGTAAATAATGTTCTGTGATTACTCAGCATTTTCATATCACAAATAAAACCAAATGGCCAACTTATTATTGGAGAACAATTTACATACTTCAACCTATGGGAACCAGATGTAAAGATGGCAGAAATATTATTACAGAAGCAAAAGTTCTCTATTACTTTTACATATACTGTTGTTTTTTGCAGAATGTGGCATGATGTGTAATATGTCCTACACAAAGTGGCACATCCAAGATTCAACTTGGCTTCTTAAGAAGCCAAGAAACCATATCAAGTAAAATGCTTCTTTTTCCAATTATCCTGTAAAGTTTGTCTGCTGGATGAATGTTTAGCAGATAAAATTTGGCTGTTTTGTCCTTTCACATCTTGACTGCAATCTCTGTGAGGTGTCTGCTGTGAGAACATCCAGCCAAGGACAAAAAGAGAATCCAGATTAGATAGTACTGCATGAAAAAAAAACCAAACCAAACAACAACCAAAGAACTAAAAGAGCCAACCTTCTGAAGTGATTAAAACCCTCACTGGTTCACAGGCATGGAGAAAAGAAGAGGGTACCTCTTCACACCTCCCTCAGCCCCACCATCAGGCAACCCTGATGAAGTCCTCTGCCATCAACCCACAAGGTCTAGAGATCCCTACTCACCATCCAGATCCAGACTACTTTTGGCCCAAAGAATTTAGTGTTTCGTCCAGAAAGAGTATTAGATCATAAGGCTGTTGACAGAAGGCCACTGATGGTATCTGCACTGTATCAGCAAAATATTTCCTATTTCAGAAATTAAATGACATAAGCTGAGTTATTGCACACAACACATCAAGGCCGAAAAGAAGTTCACTCCATGTCTGACAACAGCTGTCAGAGCTGAGTAAGATCCTGCAGTGGGATGCCCCAGTTTGGCCCTAAAGCTGTTGGAAGCATCTACAAGGATTCACAGCCTGGTCTTGGGCTTTCAAGAACCTACATTGTATCACCAGTTTTCATGTTATCAAGGCAGAGGAGATACCAGTTCAATAGGTAGATCTCCAGGTACACAACATACAACTACAATTTACTATTAGGTTCACAAATAATATTGTGACAGTTTGAGCTGTGCCCAGAACGTGTTTTATTCACATTCTTCTCTCCCCCACAACATTTGTTGTCAGTCTGGGGGCTTTCTACTCTTGCACATATCCCAAGTCAAGAGAAAACCAGTGGTAATCAATGTAAGCACAGGAGCAGGAAACTCAGTGTGGTTGAAACAGATATCTCATAATAGGACTGTGATGATTAGGGGCTGATGTGATCCCTTTGCTCCTCGCACATTTCCAGTCATCATGGGCTAATCATCAGTTCAAACTCTCTCACCCATAACCATGAGGAGGACTCTATTCCAGTAAAAGTGCCCAAGTGTTACCCATTTTACAGGCTTCACTATGCTCCCTAAGGGTGACTGAATAATTCGTTCTGAATAATCGTCAGGAATAAATTTACCATTTTTTAATGTATAATTAAGCAAGGAATCATTCTCCACTATTCTAAACTTGTTCTACTGTCAAGTTTCTTCTGGGTGGTAAATGCAATTCTTAGAGTTGCCAGCATCATGCCTACTTAAAAAGTTAATCCATTCCTCTTTGAAGGTTAAGAAAATGCTAAAGTAAACAAGATATGAGGGCTTAGGTAAAGTGGGAGGTTCCAAATCACTGGAGCTTTGCTTATTGCAGAGCTCTGCTGCTCCTGCAGCAGGAAGACACGCTACATGTGAATTTCCTTCAGAGAGACCGTCCTGACCTCCATCCACCTTCTCTAATGATGATGGTTCTTTTCTAAGTGGGAGGTGTTCACCATGCTACTGTTTCACATTAACTCTTCGTAAAAGCAATTTTTTCTGTCTGCTGTGACAATAAGGTATTGCCACGGACCTAGGACAGCATGGGGGAGACCTTGGGGTGAAGGAGGGGTGAGAACACTCGTATGGGCAAAGGTCTCAATGCAGAAATGAACTATTTACTGTGTCAGAAAGCAAAGATCTAGGAGTGCTAGATCCACGATTTACAACCTTCATCTTACCTGTACAATCTTCTCTGCAGCCCTTGACCCTTTCCTTCCCACTGGGAGACATGTGATCTCTGTGCTCCCCTCACCGCTTTCCTGAAGTCAGCCAGCAGATGTTAATAACTACTTGAGTGCACTGGCAGCACATTGCAACCCAGTGACAGTGTCAGAAAGACATTCCTCAAGAGCTTTACAATTAAGGTACAAAGGTGAGAGACAGTGTAGACATATTCAAAAAGTTCTGCCATCTGATCTAAGTTTCTCATAATGTGAGAAAAAAAACCCAAACCAAACACAAATCAAAATCCTCCAAAAACCCCACCAGATTCTATTGAACTTTTTAAACTTAAATATATTTATTTTCAGCTGCCCCTTTGGTTACTGAAGACTAGGTAGGTGATTTCTATATCTTGATGTGTCTAGGTATAGAAGTAGAATCTAAAGAAGGAAGCTTAAGATCCACTCAGGAACAATAATTCCTAAGAATTATAGAGTTTAAAAACAGAGGTCATGATGGAAGAGGTGAAAGAGTTGCTCCTGGGTCAAGTTAGACTGAATTCCTACTAAACTATTCTTTTCTACAGAACTCAGTTCAATCTATTATCCCTCTTTTTTGAAGAGCCTTATTTTTTGGAACATCCCCCCAAAGCTAGGGCTTAAAAAGATGCTCTTGGCTGCAGATTGATGATAATTATAATTTCTTGCAAAATATACAGTTGCTGAGCATGCCAAAAAGCTTATAGAAAGGAGGGTATACTTGTCTCCCTTGGATGTAAACGATGCAGAAACTTGAGTTTTACTTCACACTGATACACGTGTCTGAAGACATATGTTTCTTTATACATGGATGGTAGGATCACATCCGACAGGAAGGAAAGGTCTATACAACGAAATTCAAGCTCCCAGTTTCTTAAGCAGGTCTTGTATCTTGAGAGGGGAAAGTGGTTATTCCATTTTAAGGGAATAGAACAAAATATTCAACACGCACATGTAAAGCCACACAAAGAAAATATTTAAGACAGAATTGCTCCTGGCTCTGTATAGCTCACAAGTGTCTCCTACAGGAGTCATTACATAACAATCCATATATTGTCCATATGCATTTCTAAACTACTAAGTGCCACCTTACCATAAAATACCAAAAAAAAAAATAAAAATTAATTACTAAAGTATTTTATCAGACCACAGTAAGAGATCTAAGGCATGAGCCTTTTCCTGATGTGATTCCTGTATCTGTTTAATAACCACTTTTTGGTTTTAAGATTAACATGTCATACACACAGTCACGACCTCATCTTCTCTAAGCATTTTGATATCAAGAGCTGCCCTGGAAAAAAAAGAAATACTGCTTCCTAAGGAGCACTGTCCTGCAACGCACCAGCAAAATGGCTGAGCTATATTCAATTTAGAAATTAATTTTCCAGTCTTTCTCCCTGTGTATGTTTACACAGAGAAAGCCAGAGATTACATAGTGCTTATATGTATAAGCTAAGTCTATGGACAAGTTATAAATAGGCTAAATAAGAATATGGAATTGTATATTCTCTTTTCCAAAGGCTGGACGAGAAGCTAATCAACTAGAAACACAGCTACACTTGTGTTCAAACTTATAAATTATATCTAGAAAGCTTTGTAATCCAGGTTAGAGCTCTTAAATATCAGCAGACCTGAGACCAAGCTTACCTTTGGTCTGTCGGCAGCTGCTGATGTTTAGGACAGCCGCTGATGCCACAAAAACAGAGAATTTAAGTTGTTTTCGGATGTGGCTTTGAACTTGCTGGGAAGATAGACGGAGGCAGACACAGATCTCCAAGGGATGAATCAGCTCACCATTCCTGTTACTTATAATTGAAAGGGACTAGAACAGTGTTAATTGTAGTTCTTCTCCCAGCCATTACAGCTTCCTTTTAATTGCCATTCTTGAGATTTAGGGAAATCTGCCCTCGTTTGCTAATCAAATTTTCTATGCAAAACTACTCCGAGGTTTTTTTTCCAAGCTACCTTGGAAAACTATGAGGCAGGACAGTTCTATTTTTATACTCTCTTTCATAAGTAATGCTTTATTTCTCAGCATTCATCTGTGAGTCAAGCTAGTAAGAAATGTTGCTTGTTGCTTTTCCTATTACCAAAATATACTGAAGTTATGTGAACTAATAATAATTATTTTGTTTCCTTAGTATCAGAATTAGACATGCCTGAGAATAAAGAGCCAATCTCCAGTGCCTTTGTAGCCAACCAGCACAGTGGAACTGAGTCCCCAGTTAATAACATCCAGGACTTGGCTGAGATGAATTACCTTTTCTTGTGCAGCTGAGATGCTCAAATCTGCCAAAGTGCACTGGGTGCCCAGATCCCATTCATTTCAGCACACAATGGTTTCCAAATCCTAGTTTGGATTGAACTACAAGGCAGCTAAAAACCAAAACTAAACAAAAAACAAGCCACCAAACAAAAAAAACCAAAACCCTCTCAAATTATACTTGAAGAGTCATTTCTTCTGTTCCTGTGAAAAACGTGGATGGCAAGGACAGGAATCCATTTGGCCAGCCACTTCACTCTGACTGAGGCATGGCACAATGAGAGAGATCTTCCCTAACACCCACACCACATCTTTGTCAAGGTTATTTCTCTCTGTGGAAATGGAGGCATCACCCCCAGCTGTAATAACAGAGATAAGTAATAGCCCATATACAAACTATGACAGAGTAGGAGAACCTTCATGACTTACACAGTAATTTAGAGAAGAGCTCTACATCTAAAATACAAAAAAAAAACCCCAAAGTGAAATGAGTAACGTCACACTCAGACCAAATATCCCCTCAAATGCATAGCTGTGGGCAAGGTTTCATTTTAACCGAGTGTGAGCTGTCCTCCAGGAACAACACAGTTCTCCAGCTCTGGATGGAGACTGGCTTTGATAATTTTGCATGGGATAAAAACAGAAAGTGAATAGACTGATACAGCCTCTTACCTATCTACAGCCTTCACCCACCTGCTCGTTTCAAAGTGCTCTTGTGTAAAATTAATTGACATAACAATTAGCCAGACTCAAGAGTACTTGTTCGTGTAGTGGGAATGTATATTTAGTGTCTGCTATTAATGAGCTCTTGGAAAATTTCCCATAAGATTTTTTTGGACAGGAATACAAGGTCTGTTATACCCATAAAACACAATAGCTCACAGCTGTGTTAACATGCTTAGAAGCACTTTAATGACACCATATTATTAAGCAAGCTCAAATCATTACAAAACCCACCCCAGACCCAACTGGATTTTCAGTCTCCTAGCAGAAGCCCAGCTATCTGCTGTTTGGCAGCATTGTTCAGGACTGCTCAGAATCTCCCTGCCCTTTCCCACAGCCCCCCCACCTATGAAGCAGGCTGGATTAGGTTTCTTTCCCTACATCTTTCCCCTAATCCCTCTTTAGAATCAACTTTAACAGAAACCCTCTGCCAGAAACCAGAGAGCCAAAGCAGGGACTGAATGACGCACCAGGCTGAAGGTGGAAGGCACAGCACTCCGGCAGAGCTGTTGAAGGGAGCTCCAAACTCTCAAGCGCAGCTGGAAGCCCCCACCATGCACACTGGAGATACTGGCAACTGTATATACCTCAGACAAGTGCATCTTCAACTTCCTTCTCCCTTCCCAAATCAGAGATTGGGGATGTGGCCAAGAGTTGCCTAGAGGTCACTGTTTGAATGCAGTTGCTGTGCTCTATGCACAAATTATTCCAGAATCTATATAACCTCCTGGTGAACTGCAGCGACTGTTCTCACGGTTTACTTTAAAGATCTTAATGCAAAAGGAAAACACTCAGTTCCACACTATAGACTGCAGACCACACAAAGCTTGAACTGATGTTCAAAACACAGCAGCATGGCTTCTATTTGCCAACAGAAGTGCTTTTTTTTTTTCCCCCCTCCCTGAGGTAACCCATCATGAAGGTGCCACTACCACTGTAGTTTCACAGCTAAATCCCAGAGCATCTTAAATCTTTCTCAGTGCAAAGTCTGTGCCCTGAAAGTAGTCATGAAGAAAGGATTGAAGCTGCTGAACAGAAGTAGCTGCCAAAAGGCAGAATAGAGGCCACCAGTGGGGGTGCAGTGAGGTGGAGAGATGAGCTTGGGGGAAAACAGTGGGATACAAGGGGCAACAGGATCAGGGGACACAAAGAAGAGAGGGAAAGATAAAAAGAAAGAGGGTTGGGCTGGCAGAAGGGGGCTATCAAGGGGCACAAGTAAAAGTAATTGCTAGGGGAAAAAAAGAAGGAGAGAAAAAATTTTAGTCTCTGTAGAGATGGGGATAAGATGCAGACAGGGGGCTAATGAGCTCAGACAGCACTGAGGAGCACCCACCATATTCAAAGCATATTTGGAGACTGTTCCTGAGAAAGTACAAAGACACCAGCAGGACCAACAGCCCTTTCTGAGATCCCTCATTATTTACCATCAGCAAAAGTTCTGGAGCACATTCCCCAGGAGTGATCCTGTATCATAGGAGGGTTTTGTGAGTTTTAAACAGGCACACTAAGCATAAAGAAGTTTTGACTCAAGCACACACCCCACCTTATTTTTATCAGAATTACCTGAATAAAAAAAAGAAAGTCACATCAACCAACAGACTAATCCTCTGGAAATGACTAACCATAAAACTATGTGGGAAGTGGGACAGCCCACCAGTTTCACTGGTGTTCACAATAAAAGAAATTTAAAATAAAATCAATTTTGCTTATAGTCAAAAAAGAAATTCATTGACAGATGGTCATCCTAAGTGCTATGGTTTGTCTCCATATATAATGAAAAATATATAAACCTTCTGTTGCACAGAAGAGGAGAGAGGCTGGAACACCTGTTCCAAATTGTTATGGTACTATAAACATTCTTGGAAATTGGAAAGCCCTGTGTTTTAAGAAAGTGAGAAGTGCCATTGCCAGCTAAACTAAATTGAGTAGGCTTGGGTCCAGTAAGCAGTGAAAGAGAGAATTATGTGTATAGCCGCTGGCATACAGCTGATAAGAAAACTGAGTGGGCATAAAGTTAAAACCTAACACTGCAGAAATCCTGTCATTTTATGAAGTATATACATAAATTAGCTGTGCAAAATTATATTTCTTAATGTACTTCCAGTATTTTCTTTTCAGGCTTGTCATCTCTGGAATACCTTCACAGCAAAATAGATCATTTGGAATGTCCAAATTAAGAGAAACATTAGGTAGGTTTGGCTAAAAACATTCATCCAACATTTAGCAAGGACTGATTGAATTTTATTTTACTCAAAGGGATGTGTTATTGCCATTTCATCACTTCTTCCAAACCCATTCCAAAGATGGATCCAAGTTCATGTCAACATCCAATAAAGTTGTCAGTACCTTTTGCTGATTCCTTTCTGAAAACATCTGCCTCCTCAAAGCTCTCATAATCAAATGCTGGCAAAATACTGTGGAGCTGCCTGTCCAGCAGCTAACCAAGAAAGCATCTCTTGCCAGTGGCAAGAAGCTATAACAAGTAGATGTTGTCCCAGCATCCCTATGCACAGCAGGTTAAGTATTAATAAATACACCATTTTTGGTCTTGTCACATAGTTATACATCAGTCACTCAACAAGACTTCATTTCTGTCCGATGGAATGAGGCGTACCCACACACTTATCTAGCAAATTAAAAAGTAGAATGTCTTTTAAGCCACCCTGTAATTTCTTTAGTTGGACAGATAGAAGCAGCTTTGCTGAAGCATCGCTCAGTAGATGCAGCCTTTTGAATTCACAACAGCTACACAGATGGCACAGTTAGCTGTGAAAGAACACAAAGGAAATAGGGAACATTTTACTAAGCAAATACATTTACAAGTTGAGTTCTGAGGTACTTCAAGGTTTTTTAGGTAGGCATCAGTATGCCACTTTTCAATACAGGGAATTGCTTACACAAAATATATACTGTATACTGTAACTGGGTCTCTTATTTTCCTTTTACATACTTTCTACTGCTATTGCTGCTCTTGTATAATACATTCTGTTAAATCAGCATCACAATAAACAAGAATAGCGAAATTAAGGAAATTCCAAGGTTTTGTGTACTGTTCTCACTACCTAAAGTGGAAAACCAAAATATTTTAAAGCAGAGCTCTGTCCAAAAGCCCAGCTCTAGCAATTGGGTGTGGAAATTCTGACAGAAAGGGGAGCAAGTAGCACTGTGTATGCTAAAAAGCAAGGACAGTGACAGACAAGCATCTCCTGGACAAAGAATGGGCCAGGTAACAAAGGGATGAGCAGGTGAAAAGGAGTGATCAGTACATGAGGAGCTGCAGCTGCTCCTAACTCATGGGAGAGGCTCTTGCATCCATCACTCATGTGGGAGATCATCCCACACACAGCTTCCGAGCTTTTTAGATGGGTATTTTGGGAACCACCACTCCCAGACTCATAGTATACTACAAATAACTGCTTAAAAACTTGTATTGTTTTTGTCCAGACTAGCCATCTCTAGAAGGGATTTTGCATTACAATACATGTACACTGTATGTTTTACTGAGTTTGTTTTCATATTTCCACTACTACCCAAGCCAGCTGTCACTGTCCTCCCACAACTCCAGGAACAGCACCTCAATACCTCTTACTTTTTAGTTATAGTTTGACTCAGGAATACTGACAGTGAAGTGAAAGCAGAGCAGAAAGGCTGGGGTTTTATTTTATTTTACTTTTTCCTCCCCCACACATTACCAAAAGATCTGGGTATAGATCTCTTCCCATCTGCAGGGAGGTGAGCTCCTCAAAGCACCTACATGAGTGTTGCTCCACTGACTTTGTTAAGCTTTAACTTGAGCTAAGGTAAGTAGTAGGCAGTTATTCATAAACACTTTACAGTGTTTGCTTGGGTAAAAACAAACAAACAACTATTTGGAGATGCCCAATTGCCACGCTGGTTGGTACATCTTACTATTCTACTGAAACTTAAACCAAAGGACTTATTTATAATCAGCTTGCTTTTCTCCAGCTGAAAAAAAAAAAAAAAATTCAACAAGTTTTATACTAAACACAAGCAGAAGTACTGCATGCTTTTCAGATTTGTCTTTCAAAGCCAGATACTAGGATTACAAAACTGACACCCACCTCTTTCCTGTTTAAGATTATTTGCAGGCTCTCTTTTTTTTTTTTTTTTAAATTTGGGTACAATGTAAAAGTTATATAAGCATGCCTTTTGGTTGTACTGAATCTTTAATCAGAGTTTTAAAACTATCTAAATGTAACTTTATCTGTTCTGGGCACAGAAATTATTTTAAGGGATGATCCTGCTTGTTCTTCTCAGAATGTTAATGAAAATTATATTTTTGTAAGTTAAAAATCACTTTATATGCGCTTTTGCTTTACACGTTATGAAATCTGGACAAGTTTTTAGCTCACCCTATTTCTGAATAACCCCACATAATTGGATTTCACAAAGGCTGAATATGACTCGACAGTAGCAACACAGGAGAGACCATGAGAAAAGCAGGCACCTGTAGGCTGAGCTTGCCTGGCACGGATCCTCTGCAAAGAAAGCCACAAACCTCGTCAGGACTCTTCCAAAGCCAAAAGCAGTACTCAAGACTTGTTTGTTTGTGATGAGATGCCATAACTTCATCTTTTTGCCTTTAAGTCAAGGGCAGGAAAAGACCATCCCATTCACTAAATTAGATAGAGCCAAAACCCGGAGCATTTGGCATCTGCTGTCCTGCACACACAGATGCACAAACATGTAGCACTCAGCCTCCTTCAGATCAGATTTTTATTACAGCAAAGTAGCACTGCTGAGAGTCTAGCTTTAGACCAAGTTTAATTCAGACACAGAGAACCAACACCTCCCAAATTCCTTTCCTCTGCACTGATCGCTACTTGTTTCCATAGCAATAAAAGCCTGAAGGATAAATTTGACATCTCTTAATGGATTGATTAGGACCATAGATCATAATCAAACAACAACATATGGCATTATTATAGCTGATCCTTGCTCTGCTGCTTTTGTTAAAATGCTAAAGCAAGCTGAGCATCTAACCTCACACAGTGCTTTATGCATACAGGTCTGCAGAATTACTTTTATCCCCATGAGTTCATTCCCAAGAATACAAAAACTCTAAAATAATTGTTACATTATTGGTTTAGCTGCTCCTAGAAGTAGAAACAGAAAAAAAAAAAGTTACAAATCAAACTTAATATATATATAGTGTATATATTGTAAAGGCCTTTTCCACACAGTATTTTTAAGCACTTCACAGATCTAAAAGTTGCATGAAATTTAGCAGAGACTTCCATCACAAACAGTGCTTGATTTTCAAACTCACCATTTCAGACACTGTTACAAAGACTCCAAGCTTTTCCTAGAGGGTTGAAACTGAATATTATGGGCTAACACGTTCTGCAGAACCAGAGGCAGCACTGGAGCTCAGGGTGATGACCAGTGAGAAACATTTTGACTACTGACTTTTGGTTCTTCCCAGCCATAGTTGAGGCCACTGGCGTAAGCAAGAGAAAAACATATACTTACAACACAAAACTGCAGCTACTTTGGTAAATTGGCCAGCCTGCTCTTCTAGTAATTTAAAAAATTCCTGGCTTTCTACTTTATTAAAAATATTAATCTGAAAGACCTACTTTTACAACAGTAATATCAATATTTTATATTCTCCCTTTTACTGTAAAGATACTGGGCTGATTTATACGTTCTTTAAAAAAGGTACTGAACCCATCACATTATGTAATATAAAATACCACCTTTGTCTCCAAGGGAACATCACATTTTAATACAAAACCAGAAAACTACAGAAATAGTCTGAAAATTAAATCTCCAACAAAACCCACAGTGGACAAAGCATTAAGATAAAGGAAATTCTCACATTCCTTAAAAATGAGGTTGCTTCGCCACACAGCATTCCCAGAAGGACTTTAGAAAATTATTTTATTTCTCTGACATATTTGGCACAGAGTGACAATATATGTTTAGCACTGTCCTAAAATGTCACAAATCGTCTATTTTAAGTGGCTGAATAAAGAGCCATTAAAAATGTGGCTGCATAGCAATGCTGATCATCAGCAGCTCTCAGCTCAGCAATCCATCTCTGCCAGCAAAAGTTTTTGTTCTGCTGCCTTTTCATTCCATTATTATCCACTTGTAGACTGACCCACTTATCAGTAATAATGTCAGGTTCTTGATTATTTATTTATTTATTAAGAAGCCAAAGCCTAACAGCATTGTCACAGAAGTGGGTGCATATCTAAAACACTCTGCGTATTTACTGGGCATTTTATGATTTGGCAGCAAGTTAAGGAGTGGCACTCACACAACCAGCTAGACAGGAGCCAACTGTACGTGCTAGAGACCTGCTGTTATATGGCCAGGATTTAAGGATGCTTTGAAAGTGTACGATTAATCATGCGCTGAGAGGAGATGACGACCATGGGTTTTTCCTGAGGAATCCTCTGCTAACATCACTGGAAAGTTGCAGGCACCAGCTTAAGCTTTTTGCTGTGAGAATATACACACCTTAGTCCCATATCGTTTTGTCTTCTTGTCTGCTTCAATATATACTCCAAACATACTAACACAAAGTATAACAGTGTAACAAATGCCAAAAAAACATACAGATGGATTTACCCTTGTAACAGCCTCTCTGAGATGTTGCATAACAACGCAGAGTAGCATTTTTGGAGTGTTTGCTTTCTCATTTTTTCTTTTCCCTTTTTGTTTTGTTTTTTTAGTTTTTTGGCTTTGTGTGTGTGTTTTGTTTTGCAATTTTTTGGTGGTTTTGGTTGGTTGGTTTTTTTAATCAAGTAGTCTAAACTAACAGTCATCCAACAAAATAATTATCCTGCCTCCATTCTGTCTAATCTACACAACACTAAATTTGGGCTGTGACACACTTGAATATGCATTTATGCTCAAGAAGGTGTTTGAGTCCCTCCATGGTCAAATACACTTCTCATCTCAAGCTGGAAAGGACCCATAAGGATCACTGAGTCCCAACTCCCTGCTCCTTCCAGGATACCTAAAACTAAACCATGTGACTAACAGCATCATTCAGATGCACCTTTCAAAACAGCAAAAAGTGAAAAAAAAAATAACCTACTGTAGACAAAACCCAAACCAAACCATGAATGAGTAAATTGCTTGCAGTTGCTTACTCTGCATAAAAATTCATGCCGGAGTATCCCAGTTTCTCCAACAGGCAGAACAGGCAACGCTCTGCAAGTTTTCCAAATGTTTGGGAATCGTGAGAAGCCACATCTTATCAATGTATACCCTCTACAATGAGGCATGAAAGCTCCCCAGCGCTTGTTGCTACAGACTAATGTAAGCCTTCCACACACATAAATGTTAATCAATAACTCAATTCTAAGTTATTTCTGAATTAGGGCCAAATTCCTAGCTTTAAGTAGAAAAGAGTAGCAAGTGTTAGAGGTTAATTGTGGCCTCCTAAAACATATAATGTGGAAAAAAACACAGAAACCTGCATCTCCTACCTGCATTGTCTTCTGACATTTTGAACTGAGAACCATTAAATATATTCAGCTTTGGTCTAGGATACCCACTTGCTTTTCACTACTCCATACTTCTTCCATCAGCACAATGACTAAGTGATCCCACCTCCCCCAGACTGCCCAACTTAATCCCATCCATCAGGACTGATGCCACATGTCACATACTCTGGGTGATACCACACACAGCCTCATCTGAGTTAAGCATTACTGGTGGATTGTGTGTACCACTGGGGACGTGGCTAGTGGCAAAGTGGTTTGATCCTCTGCTTTTCACATAGCACCGATTTTGGTGTTTACTGCATCACACACACCCTCATAGCACCTTTTAAACATGTAAAAGGCTCCTGTAATAAAGGAGGAAGGACATTTTTCTTCATAACTATTCGGAAAAGTTCAAGATTAATGGGCTTAAACAGAAGCAGATAAGATTTAACTAGGATATTGTGATTTTTGCCCTCTCCTGAGGAGAGCTAATCAGTGGAACAGATTATTTAAGGATCCCCATGGGGAGAGGTTTTTAAGAACAGGTTAGACCAACATCTGCCAGGCAGGCAGTTTAGAAAAAACTCTCTACTGTAGGAAAGAGGGCAAAAGCTCACTTCTGGATTGTCAGTACCTTGCATATTGCCAGTGGTTTAGCCAAAAACTAGGGGAGCCCGAGTGACCTCTGCTATAGAGAACAAAGTCAATGGCAGAAATGGGATTATAAACTCAGGAATTTGGAACTCTGGTCCTCCTAGTCCTTCACAGAAGGCCCATTTTATATAATTCTATACACAGTCATGTATATATATATATATATATAAAAAAACATTCATATTCTCCTGGCCTATGAGCAGGCAGCAACACCCAGGCACGGAGAAACACTGATGTGCCTGCACAGCTCCCAGACTACAATTAGTTTGCATCCCATCCACTTTTAAACATAGCAGAGCAAACTTTTTACTTCAAAATATGGGCATTTATCCCAAAAAATGTTTCCCTGAGGGTAATCTGTGTGGTCTCCTCCAGCTCACCAGGGAAGGTGGCAGCCGAAGGATGTACCGATGCCTCGTGCTCTTCCTGGAGCAGGGCAGGACACATCCATTCAACATCCCCTTGGCAGGAGAAAGAAGCTTCTACCTAATTCTTAGGGAGCAGAGGAGTTTCCCTCCTGGCCATGCCGGTGGTTTCTCCTCCATCTACAAATGAATACTACATGATATTTTATACATTGTATTTTTATACACATTTTATCATTCTTTCTTTTTAAGTTTTATTTAATAGCAAACAGCTTGTCTCCTTAACAGCAAAGAGCAAAGTGACAGAAAACAAATTAGTTTCTAAATTTAAAACTGTGTTACGTTGCCAAGGCAACTGAAGATCTACAATTACATAAAGCAAATAATACCTACTTGTAAGAACAGAACCAAAACCAATTCTGGAAAGATTTGGTATTAATTACACTAAAATAACAAGCTTACAATTTTGAAACATATTACAAAAACAGGGCTATCACTGGTCACGTTTGGGAAAGTCAAACACTCCCAGGTTATACTCAGGAAATGGCTTCCAGGAGACAAGCAGTGAAATCTGTGTTCACCTCACTACAGAAGGTTTGTGCATAATCCTAACACAGACACAGCAGTCAAAATTAATTTTCTGATGCAAACAAATCACGTCTTGGAGTCCAAATGCTACAAGTGAATTGTTAACCATCAAAATCTGTACAAGGAAAACCAAGCCTGGACTGTGGCTTTCTTCCCTTCATGACACAAAAATCACTGTCTAAGGGGCTTCAACCCCACACCTATTTAAGAAAACAAAAATCCTTTTGTATCCCTCCCCCTCCATCAATACCGGGGTAATTCCCAACTATGGGTCTCCAGCAGTCGCTGAAGCAGAGACTATTCACCATACACACACAAAAATAAATATAAAAATCCAGTCTCTCCATTTTCAACGTTTCTTTCATCAAGGACAACTCAACATCTGTAAATCCTTAATTCTCCTTCCCTGAATCAGCATAGGGACTGTTCCATAGACCTGATAAATAGCCTAAACCTTCCAAAGATCTACTGTGCAGGTGTTGCTGCAGCAGGTTAGATATCTCTGCTTCCCATCCCACTATTAATACTGTTTCCCAAAGGACAATTTAATGAGTCTCCAAAAGCTTTCAAGTCCTCTCCTTCTGTAACTGTACTTATCTGTCTCAGCAAGAGCAAGACAGGACTCAAAGAGCAGTTTTCAGCTGCAGGATGTATGGGACTGGCAAGCCAGTAACAGATATCTAATTGGATTTGTCTCTTGCTATTTTAATTTGGGGTGCTTGGCTATCCGAGCGTGTTAGAGTAAGTTTGAGAGCCCCTGGAGCAGCAGGAGTACAGTCACTAAAACCACATATAGACACAGCAAGTTGCCTTTCGTATTTACTCCCATGTGTGAATGGCCACGCTTGTCAAGTGAAGACAGGGAAGCACTTCTCTCCAGATGTGTCCGAAGAAATGTTTGTTATTTCTTTGTAATGTGTCATAATCCCACAGTGTGACTGACTATCCTGATGGTGTTTCAGAAAACCATCTGCCTCTTGTCTTTTTGTTTTGGAGGTCTAGCCACAAGATATGTAGCGTTCCTCACTAAAACAGACATTGCACTCAAGATGAACCTTTCCTCTTCCAGCTCCCTTTCCTGTATGTCCAATAAAATTAAAAGTTAACATGAAAAATTTACAGCAAATCATCTGCTGAAAAAAGTTACAGAAAATATATCTGTACTGCAGGCACTAAGCAAACATTAATTCAAAATTCAGCCCCTCCAAAGGTTGCTCCATGTCAACATACTTGGTCTCTGCGAGAAGCAGACACTGCTCTGAATGCTTAAGTGACAGGCTTAAAAATGTAGCCGTGCTCCCTCTGTGTACTGGTGTTAAAACCTCTACGGATACCAAGCAAGCTATTCAAGTGCCACAATGGTTGCCTATACATATCTGTAAACTACTTCTGTAGGGTATGTGAAATGCAGCTGGACACCAGGAAGCTCTGAGGTCTCTACTCAGAAGAGGAGAGGGATGGAAAGGCTCCTGGACCATCAAAAACAGCCCTCTCCCTACTGACAGTTGTAACCTTTACTGTAAGCACATGGAGGACATTGAGGGGCTGGAGCATGTCTGGAGGAGGGCAACGAAGCTGGTGAAGCTTATCTAGAGAACAAGTCTCTTGAGGAGTGGCTCAGGGACCTAGGTTTGTTGAGCCTGAAGAAAAGAAGGCTCAGGGGAGATGACCTCACACTTGACAACTCCCTGAAAGGAGGTTGGAGCCAGGTGGGGTCAGTCTCTTCTCCCAAGAAACAAGAGACAGGACAAGAGGAAACAGTCTCAAATTGCACCAGAGGAGGTTTAGGTTGGACCACAGGAACACTTCCCTCCCTGCAAGAGTTGTCCAGGCCTGGCCCAGGATGCACAGGGCAGTGGTGGAGTCCCCACCTCTGAAGGGATGTAGATGTGTAGATGTAGTGCTGAGGGACATGATTTAGAGGTGATCTGGCAGTGCTGAGGCGATGGCCAGACTCAATAACCTTAAAAGTCTTTTCCAACGAAAACAATTCTATGACTCTACATATCAGCCCTGTCCTTCATAGAAGTAGTTGTTTCTTGCCCATTATTCCCAGTCCTCCTGCAGCTAGAAAACTTCCATTAATATCCAACCTAAATTTATTCAAACCTAGTTTATAACTCCTTGTCCAGCTGGAAAAAAAAAAAAAAATTAAACAGTTTCCTTGTTCTTTTCTTTATCCCCCAAAGTATTTGTACAGAGCAATCATATCCCCTCTCAGTCCTCGTTTTGCTCAACTTAACAATCAGAGCTGCTTCAGACCCCCGTGGGACCAGTTGTCCCCTCCCCAGTCAGCAAGGCAGTCTTTTCAGACATCTGTTCCAGCCCCAGATGGGCTTTCTCTGAGCACAGGGAACCACAACCCCAGAAAGATTTCAGCCAAGAACTCGACAGCACCTTTCACAACATGCTGCATCACATTCACAGGCCAAAGGCATCCTGTGATCAACTAAACACCCCAAAGGTCTTTCTCTTCTTGTTGGTGCTGAATGTTATTCATCTCATTAGCCTTCAGGACACAACCCTGAATTTGCACTACTCAGTTTTGTCCTAATTCTATTATTCTAGCCTTTGAGGTCATCTAACTCTGCTTAATTAATCCAATCCTCCTCAGTGTTGACACTGTCTCCCAGTTTTATGTCATCAGCAAATTTCATTAGCACTTTTTGACTTTTGTGCCAAAATCATTACTGAAAATATTAAATAATATTGGTCCAAAACCAGTCACTGAGGAACTCAACTGACAGTCACCCTCCAGCCTGAGACTCACTCTGTCAACACAACCTTTTGTCCTCACATCTTTGGTCTGCTTCTTGGGCCCTTTACAGTTTTCCTTTTAAAGCAAATTATCCTGTCTAAATAATAATTGGCTTCCTGGAAACCCTGCTCCATTAAGCTCATCTTTAGAGACTACATTAACTTAGTCCATTTACGCAAGCAGGGAGGGGATGCAGTGCCCAGATTTGTAGGTAACAATGGCTGGGGCATTTTGCATACACATGGCACAGCAGCCAATGCTGCCACGATATCTTCTGTGCGAGCAAGGACCATGGTCTGAGCCCAGTAGCCTGATCCACAGCATCTAGAGGGCTAAGATGGCTGAGGGAACTACCTACGCCTAAATTTCCTGTGTGGCTTAGCACCAAAGGTGGTCTACTACCTCCCTACTCTTTGACGATCACAAAATGGTTTGGGTTGTAAGGGACCTCAAAGATCATCAAGTTCCAAGCCCCCTGCAGGGCAACTCCCACTAGAGCAGGTTGCTCAGAGCCCCATCCAACCTGGCCTTGAACGCTTCTGGGGATGGGGCATCCACAGCTGCCCTGGGCAACCTGTGCCAGTGTCTCACCACTCTCAGAGTAAAGATGATAATGGAAAACATTTCTCATCTGGTGTTTTACCAGGAGCAAAAAACCCTCATACAGCTAACAGTTTGCACTACTAAAATACCATGAGTACAAGACATTTTCTAGAAGAGTCCCCTGGGCACAACTGCTATTCCTATAAGGGTATTTTCACTGTTCCTTTTTCAGAAATGGCACCAACTTCAGCGAGGTTACACCAGGGATTAATCTGACCCACTCTCTTTGATATACTCAAAGCAAATCAATCTTTATGGGTCTCAAGCTGTGAATACCTGCTCAAATAATTAAAACACTCAGCAGGAAACCTATACAAAAGGTCATCTTTTAACAACGATTAATTCAATTTTACCTCATACCCATAAAATTTGAGACAAAATAACAGAAAGCAATGTATTACCCAATGTGTCTCATATCAGCATTAAAAAAAATCCTATTTATTTATACAAGGAGTTAGAAGGAAATTGCACATGTGCCTTAAACTTATGTCTCATGTAAAATGAATGCAGGATCTTATGCTGCCTGTCCCTCCATGGAGGGTAAATAAAAGCACTTTATATTTATTTGTAACTGAATCTGTATGAATGAAAACTGGTTTTATGCAGCAGCACACTTAAATTCTATACATCCCTGGGTCTAAACATAGGACTATATGGTGCTAATTTAAGCTTGTCTTTTGCAAAGATTTGCGGAGACATCCAGCTTCCAAACCAAAGGAAGTTCTTTTTCACACAGCAAATAGTTACATGGTGGAACAAGGAAAGTGTCCTTCTTGATTTCTCTTTCCCTAAATATTTCCCAGGCAAGCAGAGTGTACACAATCCCTAATAGACTATTTCAAGCAAGGGTAAAGTTTTCAAAGAATACAACTGCAACAAGAGCAAGCCGTCGATCCAAACCAGGATGAAGTATCCAAGCCTGGATGATGTTCTTTGGGCATTCAACCACAGTCCAAGGAAATAAAATTTGGTTTGCCGGTCTTATGATCTGTACCTCAATGATCAATTGTCATCCTTCAGAAGTGGGACATCTCAAAATTACATAGCTTGTCCAGACAAACTGATTTATTTCAACTAACCCATTTAATTTATTACGGCAGCCTTCATTTGATCCCATAGTAGGCATGTAACTCATGGTTGAAAAAAAAAAAATCAGTCTGTACCTAAAAATCAAAAAGTGCATATTTCTGGAAGTAGATTATTTTTAAGACTCTTAGTCCAGGACTTTTATTTAGTCTTTCTTTGCATAGGCAAATCCATGCATTATTTTGGAAAAGTTTGCAAGACTTTACAGTATTTGGATTTCTCTTCAAATATATTTCATCCTTAAGAATAAATAAAAAAATAAATATCTTTCTAAAAGTGAAAGTCTCAAATCTGATATTTACAATTCTCTCACAAGAAGTTCCACTACACCAGGTAAGTTGGATGTTCTTATATTTATCATAGATAGGAAAGTTATACCCCTGTATCTTCATCCTAAGTGCTTCTAATTAGTACCTCACACTAGCATTTGGTTTCAAAAGATCTGAAGATGTGAAACAAGAATAATTTTTTCCTTTATCAGACCTATCTCAATGAACTCAAACAATGGTGACATTACGGAAATACAGACTTCTCTCTTTTGTGGGAAGAAGACCTCAAGAGATGAGATTTTGATTTCCCACCTGGCTCTCAAAAAGAAACAGAGAGAAGGAAAAACACTCCCCATCTAAATTTAACTCAGCTCTTCAGAAAGGCTACTAATTTCATCTAGGAAAGAAAAATGCCCTAAGAATGAAGAGAGACATTAGCAGAAAGTGACCTAGATATTAATATGCTCATCTCCAAGATCAAAAACAAGCTCTTACAAGAGTTCAGGAGTGGCTGAACCAAGACAAGACGCGAGGTTTTTAGCGCAGCATTTCAGTAGCAATCACTAAACCAATGGGAAATTCACTGAAAAATATTACAGACTACTATAGTCAGGTTCTGAAATATTAGTGTAAAATGCAACAGGACCCTTGAAAATTAATTACTATCGACCCCTAAAAATAAAAGGCCATAAAAAAAACCCACACAGCAGCTTTTGCCAAACACTGAATGACAGTGCTTATGAGCCAAGGTACAAGAGGTCTTTTCATTCTTTTCTCATCAAAGCAATGAAGTGCAAGAACTCATTTACAACTGCTTTGGCAAACAAAATTTTAAAATACAGAGCTACTTTTTGTAGGGCCTTGGGACCCAACATACAATGTAAAGCTTTGTTTTTTTCTGTAAAATTAACACACACAGCACATTATCCACACCAGATTTTTTTTTTAAAGTAATCCTTTAAATGAAAAACCAAACAAACAAACAAACTAACTAACTAAAAACTAAATGCCTTTTTCTCCTAGGAGTTACTTATTCTTTTGAAGATGCTTCATGGGTCATGTGTCATCCTTTTCTCAAATATATTCAGCTCTAAGAGGTAACACTTCAGTTACGACACTTCTCTTGTTCAGCAGGTAACAAGCTGTTGCCTGCAACTGTGCCCTCATAATTACCAAAATAATCTTTGTCCTTAAGAGAAGAAAAGATGTATGATGGGAGCAATGCTGCTAGGTCAAGATTAATGAGCAGAGGCAGCGTGCTGAGGTGTTTCCAAAAACTGAATGTTCCCTTCAAGAGTAGATTTCATTGTCTGAGATCCAAACCTCTTCTCGCTTGACCTTTAACAAATTTCTGAAACTCACAAGGTCACAGCTCTTGCTGATCATCTCCTAGTCCTGCCTTACTGTAACAGGAGATCTACCATTTGTGAGATGAACGATGGAGATGAAAACTCAGCAGCTCATCTGAGAAGCGTGAATTTTACTCCTTTGATGATGGATGAGAACTATATTTTTCCCCTCCCTCTTCATTCATCTCTATTGCCATACAAGAACTTCAGGCAGGTAACTAGCCTCAGTATTTCCCAGAACCTTACCTCCTCTCACAGAAGTCCTGTGAGAGGACAAAGTAACGGGCTCTGCAGTTACTTTGATGTGCTTCCAGAGAAACATCAAGCCCGCTGAAAATTTCTGGTCATTGGGTTAGTTTCAAAATTATTTTATATGAATCCTGAGTAATTAAATCAGACAGATATAAAAGAAAGTAACCATGAACTCAGGAAAAGCCTGTTTCAACTCTACCTTGATTTATCAACACCAAATGATGGTCCATGCTGCTTCACAACCCAGCTCAACTCATGAAAGCAGATGTCATCATTCACTACTATAATTAAGGACAGCACAATACTTCTCAGAAACGAATATTGCAGCTGCAGGGAGGACTAAGGAAAAGAATAAACTTCTTCAGAACCTATTAACACGTAACGTTTCTAATCAGAATTTCAAGATGTCAAGTCAGTGAATATGAAATTAAATATATCTCATTGTGATAATTGTGGACTTCACGTGTTTTGTAAGTTCAAGAGAGAAACAGGAGCATGGCAGTTAGCAAATGGGTACTGCTTATTGTTTCACAATTTTTAGCAATTGTGAATTTATTTTGCATGAAGGGAAACTAAATTCATCTTTGAAGAAAGCTTCCAGAAAAATAAAAGCAGTGACAATTATTGTTGGACTAGAAAGGAGAACCAAGAATGAGAGGCTAATCAAACTGATGAGAAAAAGCAGAATGTTCTGGAGGGAAGACAAAAGGGGAAGGATGCGATAAGAGTTTCAAACAGGCAAAAATCACTTCAAAGGAAAGTAATTTGTTCTACATCTATCTGTGGGAGACAGAACAACAGTATTCGACTTTACATTTAACTTCACATTTCTAATAATAATAATGATGTATGGGATAATTATGTCTGGGAAGCATGGGAAAACTGTCTGCAGAGTCTAGATGGACACAGGTGTGGGATAACATCGGTAGAACTGAATGTACAAGAAGATCTCTGGTCTGGGACCCCACGATTCTGTGCCACCTTGCAGGCTATTGAGTTATGAGGCACATGATTTGGTTTATGTCGGAGGCAGGGAAACAAAGATGCTGTAGGAGATACTTATGGATTTGCAAAATCTACCCGAAGAGCTTCCCGTTTCTAGCGCAGATGTTCTTTTCTGTTGAAACTTTTGACATGTTGAGTCTAAAATTACAGTGTGAACAAAACCTCAGTCTTGATCAAAACTGAATTCCTACTGAAAAAAAAATAAAATTAAGCCCTCATTCTGTTTACATTCATGTGACATTTTATATTACTTCTTTAAAACGATAAAAAGAAGAGGTTTTCTTTTAAGTAGGTGAGTTGATGGTTACAGACAAGGTGGCATAGATGCTTTTATTCTATATAATACATAAAGTACATGTGTTAGTGTAGTATTAGCCGTTAGGTGTTAACTATACTTGACCCCCTTGGTTGTAGTATTCTTGCTACTTGAGGATATGCCACCAACCCTTTCACTCTGGGAAAGGTTGGGTTTTTTAAATCACCTGTTTATTTTTCATTGTTTGCTGACATTCTCCACACTTGAATTTAATATCATTAAGGAAGTCCCCTCAAAAATGTAAACAAAGCCCATTTGTTTCTAATTCAATGTGTTTGGCACATGTTCCTTTGAATAAATCATACCCTCCTTGGCAGCAGCTTAGAAGCCTAATTATAGACAGACTAGTCATCAAAAATGATACCTTTCCTGTAGCCCCAGGAACAAAACACATGCTCAGAGACAACCTATTTCAGGAGATTTAGTTTTTTGCAACTGCCACCTTTCTTGCTCCTCCCCTGCACTTCTAAACACATGGAGTACTCTGTTCACCTCCACACTCCTAACCTGGATGCACTCTTCAGCCTGGCTTCCACCTGCTCCCTACTACCAAGACCAGCCACAGAGCCTGGCGGTACCTCTCCCGAACGTGGCTTCAAAGCCTATTTTTCAGACTTATCCTCCTCTTTCTCTACCCCTTCCCCTCCTTCCTCTCTGCCCAACACCGCAGCAGCAATTGCACCTCACTTCTACAACCCTTCCCTGGCTTTAATCTCAACCACACTCTGTGCACTCTGTGGCTACCACAAGTATCATCTACATGAGCAGTCAGGTTCCCAAAACCACTCTGCGCTTGTCCATCTTCTGCAGTACCACAGCTCATAGTGCTCCCCCAACAACTTCACTTCTTGCCAGATCATCAGGTTTGCAAGCAGGGAGAGAGTTTGTCTATATGACTAGGTTGTTAATAAAACACCACAAAAAATAATACAAGATAAATGCACTAAAAAAAAGCCCTTCTCAATAAAAAGTACATTTCAGCAATATAGCTAAACTGCTGCTCTATATCTGATAGCTTCCGTACGTGACACTAGGAAGTGCAGTCTGTTCACCTTCAGTCTGATGTTTCTAGTCTACAAGTGGTATCACAGCAAGTTATCAAGACATTGTGGGTTATTTATAAAGGATGAAGCTGCCAGAGATGCTAAGGGCATAGATGAAAAAGTTTCTCACCCAAAAATGTTCTATAACCAGTGACCAACCTCCAGAGCTTTGAAGATCATGCTTAGGGATATTTTTTCTGGTTTTAGACTTTTAATATCCCACCGTTTGTGAAAAGTCACCATGCAACCAGTGGCTGACGTGAAAAACTTATGGAAAAAATAAAGCAAACCACAGTATTTAAACAGAAAAATCTAATTCAGCCATAATCCCTGCTATGCTCATCAACTCCAGTGGAAGTGTTTTCTTCCACTTTGGAGGGACACAGTTTATATAGATCACCTAACATAAAACATGCCCCAGAACTCTACTAAGAAGGGGGATAAGCAGAGGTTTAATCAGAGCCCAAGAGGACTGAGCACATCCTAACCGTTGTTTAAGCAATCTTTGCAGAGCACAACCACACCACTGAAACCTGATGTTCCTTAATTGGACCAGACCCATCTAAGTAAATTTTCCATAATTGCTACAGAAGCCATTGAGGCAACATCTGTGCTAGAGCCAGGATGATAAATCAAACTGTACTTGGGGCACATTGTGGGAAATCTCAGGGATACCTTTCTCCTAGTATAGTGTCTATTAAAATCTTCCCAATTACAGCTATATGTATGTAGGAATATAACTAACTATAAAAATGTATTTATAAATCCACTAGAATTATAATCGATGATGTTGCATGCTATAAATATGCAAAGGATCCAAACTCTTTTAAAATAAATGGGTGAAGAAGCCGTGCATCCTTAAAGCAGGATTATCATTTAGATCAAAGTGCCTGTGTTACAGAAGTGTGAAGGTAAGACAACAGTGCTCTGTGAAAGGCCACTTGCTCCCCAACCGTCTCCCCAGATTCAACCATCCCAATCCATCTCAGACTACATTTAAAGTCACATTAAACTCCCATCGTTCAATGCTCCTTTAACACATTCACATAACTTTTAAAGAAACTATCCAAAAGCAGTTTTTGTTGGCTCTATTGGCACAAATCTTCCCAAGACAAGTACTTAGCCCTTCCAGCATCCCTTTGAGGAGGATAAACTCATATTCCTCCTTCCCTTTGAGGTCTTCCCACTAAGGAGCAGCAAGTAAAATAGTAACACTTCTTTCTTTTCTAACTAAGAGCAAGAACACCATCCTCTTCATTTATGGTTGGTTTGTTTTTTTGAATAGAAATAAAGGATAAGAAAGTCTTCCCCCCTTCCCTCATTTCATTTTAGCCTTTCCCTTTCAGGCTAACCATCTTCTGCTATCACACAGATCAGAAACCTTGGTAGAGCTGTACTGGTGCCTGCACTTTTGTCCACGCAGGCTACGTTGTGGGAAAATCTAAATAAAAGTTAAAACTGCCAACCTCTTTCCCCCAGCACCACCCAACAGTAAGATAACTTATAGACTTTGCTCTCTGATACTGTACTGGTATAAAGTAATAAAATAATGAAGTAAATACACTTTTTTTTTTAATGGCACTTCATTCGACAATATCTTAGTTGGAATTTCTCATGAAGAAATAAATTAATTTTGCAAGTGTGAATGTGAACACTGTGTGTTCTGTCTGTAGTCTGGACAGCCAGCAGGACACACAGCCTTGATAATCCAGAGGCCATAAATTCAGTAGCCCTTACATGGCAAAGGAAGGCAGTTGTTTAACCAGTCATCTAACACCAAGCCATCAAAAACTTTAAAAACCCTATTGCTGAGTATTTATTACTCTTGTCACAGATATAAGAAGCACAAAATAATACCAGTGCGGTTTATTTGAGGAAAGCTTTGATTTTATAGCAGTCATCTTTATTGAGAGCTATACACAAATCGTGCAGCAGTACCACAGTATGTTCAGATAATGAGTCAAGCAAAGACAGTAAAGTTCTTTAGCCTTTGTTTACACTAGGTGGAAAGCTTTTCTATGAACTACATGTGGAAAAGTTGCTATGAAGTCTCGAGAAAGTACAGGTGCTGTGGGTTATGCAAATTCACCTTAAAATGCTAGAGAAGTCAACGTTATGTCACCGTCTTGATGGATAGAAATGTGTTTAGGGCTGACAGGCAATCTGAAAATTACCATTACATCTTATTTTCTCTTCTGAGAGATTTTGTTCTTACCAAATGAAGAGAATCTTGAATATCCTGATCAAACAGCAGAAATTGGCTGCCATCTTCTGACACTTCACGGATAATGTACTGTAATTTTGCCAAAGTAATTGTCCCGATTCTGTTGTAGAAAAGCCCTTTCTTCACAGGAGAATGAAACATTAGTCAGGACATGGGATATGACTGGCAATGGCCTTCAGAAAATTACAGCACAAAATCCTTCAGTACTCACAAAAATCACTTGAAGTTTTCAAAGCGAAGAGACCCAGTAAAGAGAAAATAAAACATGTGACATCTCAGCCTATAGAGCGCAAGGAGATGGGATTCATTTTGTGGCACTGTGTTTGCATTAGAGTGTTACACTGAAAAAAGCTGGTATGTTTTTCTATGTCCAATACAGTCCATAATAAACGCTGTGCTATCTTGTTTCAAATCATCTTCTATAGTTTTGAAAAGAATTCAAATGCTCTGGCCATAAATTTACCCTTGTAGATAAAAGGTCAAAGGAGTCTTGGCACCATGTCACATCTCAAGATAGAGGTACACAGCTCTATAGCCTGCCATGGCACAACCATGTTTTAAAAAAAGAAAACAAAACAGGAGTATAAAAATAAAACAAGGATAAACACTTAAGCCTACAAGTTTTGCTTTGCTTAATTCTGCATTAGAGAAAATTAAGCAGCACACATACTAATAGACTGAGTAATAGCATCCCTCAGGATGGAAGTAAAGAGTCACTTAAACTTTGAGTAGAAAAAAAGATCTGTATTATTATTTCAAAGGCTAATCCTGCAGTTAACAGGACAACAGGCAGATTAGAGGGGCATTTTCTTCCATCATTGACTCCTGTCATCGGTCAAGGCACCCAACGCCCGGCACACCTCCAGGTAGCTAGATTATGGGTGTGCAGATGCATATGAGAACTTTATCTGTTAATCATGGGTAAGCCCAAACAGTAGGATGAGCTACAAGAAGCATTTGTTATGCATGGGCCAGATACTGGGTTAGGATTTTATCTTCTTTTATCCTGTTGACTTAAGTTTTTAGGGTGTGTTTTTGAAAGTTACATTACTGTAATAATAACAAAAAAGTCATTACAGCCACCTATAAGCAGACATGCATTAAAAAGGCAGATTTTTCATTGCAAATATTGCTTCAGCCACAAGGCAGGCAAGAATCCCAATCTGTACCCACAGCTTTCATTTGCCATATTAGCTCAGCTGCAATAGCACACATCAATAAACCTTGTATCTTTCTATCATAGAATGATCTGGGTTGGAAGGCACCTTTAAAGGTCATCTAGTCCACCTTCTGCTTATATATTATCCCTTTCCCTGCCAACCACAATAGAACAGACTGTTTCACTCACTGTTTTCTTTGCTTATCCACACGCTCTGTGGCACACGGACTGAAAAACAGACCTCTTATTCCACATATTAATCCAAGACAAATTAAAATGTATTTTGAAAAGAAAATAGAGGTTGAATTAGAAGGTCTGTTATAATATTGGAGGCATAACTTTTTGTTGTAGCAGGGCAATGTGCAGGGGGTTTTAGCCCCCTCCCCTCAAAAGGTTAAGTGATTGGAAATGCTAATTTCAAAATTAATCAAGGGTAAACTTGTATTCTGTCAGGTAATTTATTCTGACTTAATTTTGATGAAATAAAAAAAGAGGAACAAGGAGAATGAGGAGGTCTGTGCAAAAGCCACACATAGCCCAGTCAGGGATACTAAGCTCTTGGACTCCAACAAAGGAACATTTGGGAGCAACACAGATTTTAAGGAAAAAATAACCTAAGGACAAGAATAGAAAGAAAATTAGCATATAGTGGGAAAAAAAAAAAAAAAGCAGCCTAGAATGCATCTTTATACATGTATCTGCATAAAGAAAAATATCTTAATATTATATATTTCAGAGAGGTGACTGCTGCACCTCAACCAGCAGCTGCTGCACTCTGTAAACGTTGACTTTGTCTCCACAGTTATTTCTTTAGATTTCTTGGAAAGCACATAAACCAAGCATCTCACCTAGGTGTTGTCCAACAGAAGTTCATCCCCTGGCACCAAGACTACTCTTCTCCTGAAAGCCCAAAGCAGCACACAGATTGCTGCTGTTGAAGCCCAAGGAGAGCGAGGTCTTTCAAATTTTCCAAAAGAGGAAGAGTTTTCATGTAGAGAAGGGAGGCAGAGGGAATTATCTTAAGAATTGCATGCAGTTCAATTTGCTTTCTCTGACTGAACTCATGTGCATGCTTATGGAGGAAATGCATTAATGATCTTGTTTACCAAGCTATTCCAGTTTCCCAAGCTCTGTTGTTTTGTTTCCTGATGTTATAGCTAGAGCCTTGAAATGATGGCATGACAATGTGCCCTGTAAATTCTACCAAGTGGCTCCAAACAGCACAACAATTCCCTGACATAAAGCTTTATTTCATTTGGCTTCGCACAAAGAGTTCGTGGTCACAAGGGGAGCAGGCAGCTTTGTCAACCAGTTTGGGGTCAAGAGGCTGCATCACTGTGTTAAACGCTTTTTTCTAACATATGCTTCTTTCCATCAGAATTCCACTTTTCTTAATGCACACAACCCCTATCTTACTGCCTTAAAAGTTTCTTGGAGTTCGGTACAACTCTGGTGCTGTCCCAGCAGCATTTCAAACCTATCAGCACTGGTACCCTCTTCCCTTCCCCTAAAGCCAACTCCAGCTCCTGCAGTGCCCAGCTACAAATCAAGCAACACAGAAGATAATCTTGATATTAGTTACAGTCTGTTGCTTAAAGAAGTTATTTCATTCCTGCTCCTCATAAGCTCCTATACACACAAGGAAAAAACAATACCCATCATACGATAACTAAAAGTACTGAGACCATATATTCACTGTATGCCATATTTATTCACACACTCAAAGTTTGGCATACTGAATCATCAGGCTATTTTATTGTCTCATGAAAAATATATTTTAAAATACATCTTGAAAACATCTTGCACTGACAAGAAGTAGAAAGATCCAACATACTTTAAGTAAGTTAAATCCCAGGTCTTACGGAACATTAAGTTGTAGCAGGAGGTAAGCACACACAAATAAAAAAATAAGACAGACACCTTTATGAGGTATTAACCAGCTCCAGGGAGGTGTGAAATGAAAAGGCTTACGTGACATGAAATGAAGATTTACATAATTAACCCATACAAAGTAGATGAAGTAGAGACAAACAACTCATAAAAGTTAAAACCTAAAGAAGTGGAATGAGATATATTGAGTTAATTAACCCACAAAGTCTGAGAGAAGGACATATAGAAGTTAGTTCACACCAGAGAGTTGTGAAATATTTTTTAAAGCATTTTGAGCTTTTTAGAAGCTGTTACTGTACTCCATGCAAAAACAATAACACCAAACAACTGAACTACTGTTTACAAGAAAATTAACTGGCCCTGGAAAATTGTCTGGGTATGAAGGCCATTATTACTACCTGAATTTAAATAAAAGTAAACTGTAAAAGTTGTGGGTTTTTTTCCCACATCACAAATTTGGCTACAAGATAAAGCAGCCCAAGGTAAAACTGGAGTTAAGTGTCCCTGGAAGCATCTGGTGGGAAGAAGACAGAGGACTTTCCTGCTCTGGAAAAATGGTCCAATGCAGCCAACATTAGCTCAAGGTAGACAGAATAGGCTATGAGGCCAAACACTCAACAAACAGGTGTTATCAGAGTCACAATCATCAATAACCAAAATACTAATAAATTAACGCAAGTAGAAAATGCATCATTGGTCCTTCCTTTAGAAAACAGATGGGTGTGTTGGAGATACAGGTCATGAATTACACAGACCCTGAAGAAAATCCTTGAGGTTTTCCTTCTTGTCCACACTAGATTATCTCTTTCCCCTGCCACCATCAACTCATCATCCTAAAAGGTACTTTTTCAACAGGCAGGTGTGTTCCCAAGTATTTCACATGCAGTGGCCTTTCTGTAGCAGTTAATTATGCAGTTAATCTCAATCCTTCAAAAGTATTACCATGCAAATAGTTGTTGAGATAACAGGATCCCTTATGTACTCTGAGGATATTCTTTGCAACCTCTGTCACTAATGCTAGAGTTCTCAGACATTTATTTCCATGGGTCTTCTAGACAAATCCCTGGCCAGTTTCAAGCCTACTTCATCCAACCAGGAAGCCAAGAGACTTTGAATGAAGAAGTGTTCTTCATAAACTTAAGGAATAACATTGTACTTTAGTGCTAATTCATAAAGACAGACACAGAAATTTTAAGAATAGCTGAGATTTTTCCAGCTTTCTCAATGCAATTAGTTATCTTCAAGTCCACTGAGAGACAGTATTCACAGAAGTTTTATTGACATCTCTACCATCCACACTTCTGCAGAAGTAGCAGGGTTAACTCCATGTCAAAGCATAACATGTTTCTAAAGTTCAGGAGTTGGATAGTACATCCAAGGTGTGCACAGCTGGATAGCATCATAACTTGACACACAGCAGTAATGAGTCCAAGAAATACTGTATTTTCATTAACCAGGTGACTAAAACCTCTCCCTTTCTACTAGGACGTAGAAATTACTGTGGCACATAGATGCTGAACAGCTGTAACACACCCAGTGACTTCACCCATAATCTGGTGACACTGCACTGCTTAAAAAAAAAAAAACCCAAACAACAAACACCAAGTCACCGAGCACTACAAAAAAAGTCAAGACAGACAGCAAACCAAAGAGCAGCTGGTCAAACTCTCACATCAGAAAGGCTAGGAACCACATCCTCAAATGGCGGCGCCCAGCTATCTAGAACACAGAGGACTTTACACCGTGTTATTTACATGTTGCAATTCTTTAGGCATGTGTTAAGAATGACAAATTTAACTCAGAGACTGTCAACAACTCCCTCTTAACCCTCCACGAGTAATTGTTGCAAAGAAATAAGAACAAAGAAAACATCAAGAGTATATACTGCAGTGTAAATTTAGATGGTGGTAAGTTACCAAGAGGTTAGTCCTGCAAGTTGGGCAAGAAGGAAGGGCTGTTGAGTAACTCCACCCCCTCTGTTTTTTCTCTTTATATAAACAATTAGATAGAAATATATCAAATACTGAGGGCAAAAGCCTGCTCTGATCATCACTGGAGCTCACCATTGCTTACTCTCCATGCAGAAAGCTCCCCAGCGTCCGTGGGAGCTCCCAGGAGGGAAGCGGGGCAGAATACAGAGCAGAGATCTGCAGTGCAGAGCTGAGTGCTGCAGTGAGGGCAGAGGAGGATTTTGCAGCAGTGGAAGACAGAATTATGAAAGCTAAAAGAAACTGCCCAATTTTGGCTGGTTCTGAGGGAGTACATGTTCCTGGGCTCTTGGTGTAAGTGGGTTCCCAACCAGAAACTCAAACTTTGAGATGGTGGGGGGAGAAGAAGAAAAAAAAAAAAAGCTCACAACAAAAACAACCTTTAGAAAAAAGATCAGAAAAAAACACAAACAACCAAAACAAACAAACAAACAAATCGGGAACCTTTTCACGCATCCAGCTAAAGAATCATAAAACTTCTGCCTCACCAGGAAGGTGTCTCCAGCCTTTTCTTTGGTTGAGACACTGCTGATGGCCTGAGCCTTGAACTGAAAGTCTCAACATACCCATGAATCAGTGACTTGTGGCATCTCCAAACTCAGAACTAGTAGACCCATTTCTGGATACATTTGGATGCCCTTTAAAACAAAAATCATTTACTAGTACAGGTCTGAGGATTAACAGCTCACCAAGACCGTGCTTTAATTTATTACACAGCTATCCAGGTACTGGCTTATTCCACCTGGATTACTCAATACGTTAACTACATTTACCTGATCTTTTAGGTTAGGTTTTGGGTTTTTTTTTCATTTTGGTTTGTTTTGTTGGCTTGTTTGGTTTGTTCTGGTTTCTTGGGGGGAGGGAGCAGGGGAAGGGTGAGGAGGCTGCTACGGTGGGCTTTTTTTTTTTCCTTTTGCTTTGACTTAGCACATAAAGAGTTCAAGAAAGAAAACTTAGGTGGTTTCTACAGAATCTGCATTAAGATGCCAAGGAGACACTGTGTGAACAGGAAGCCCCCTTCTGACAAGCTTGCAGCAATCTGCAAAAATATTGTCTCAATTTGTACTAATACCTTAACATTTGGCTTTTAAGTCAAATACAACAGACTCCTTTGACCACATAGCAAAGCCAATACCAACTTGTTACCTCAAAGTCTGAGGGCACGTTTGTTTCTCACAGCATCAGCCCTGAAGATGAGATTCAGTTGAGTTTCAAACAAGACTCTGTCCTCCAGAAGGTCAGAAAGCTACAAACTTGGGTAGAAATTTGCACTTGTAACAACTTTATCATGTGAAATGGGTTGGCTTTTTTTGTTGGGTTTTGTATTTTGGTGTTTGGTCGCATTTTTTAATTTTATGTTTATTTAAACAACACACAAATGAAGTATTCATACACTTGAGTGAGGGAGACGCTCCTCTGGAGAGCATCCTACACCCCTCTATAGCATGTTATGAAGTATTCCTCACTCCAGCACTAGCAGGAGCCTCTGAAGATGAGGTAAGGCTGTGGGGTTTGACACTGCTGAAGAGTAAAGTTTACAAGGATAAAGTTTCTTGCTCCTCTCAACTCTACAGTCCCAACAGAAACCTGAAACCGTGTTCTACTATTATAGCACTTTTTGGAGGTATCACAGACTGCCTCACTGTTTTACTCTTTAAATCTTTATTATGCTGCTGTACAAAAATTATCACTATAAAGACACAGACTGCAGACACATTAATTTTGAAGGCTATATATTAGGAGCTTCAGTGCAGAAACCCGCTCATGTTACCCACCCAAGCAGTCCCAATGGATTCCTAACACGAGTCAAGTGAGTGGGTGAGAAAGTGCCCGCTGGTTTTATTTTCTTCTAAGGACAGACAATTTTGGTCAATTTGACAGGGCTAGGCTTTGAGCTAAGAGAATTCTGAAGACCAGGGTCTGACTCTTGCTATTTTCTGCTCCAAAGCTTTCCTCAGCTGAGCAGACAGCATTCAAGGATGCAGATGCGTTGATTTAGAATTCAACAGACTTTAATTTTCAGGAGAAAGATGACTTGTGTGTGACTCCCCCCCCCCCCCCCCCCCCCCCCCTGCGTGGTTGCGTAATCGCAGGCCCGTGTGCCCCACTAATCTCGAGACCTGATAACAGTGTTCCGCTCCCTC
>JANIJG010006603.1:0-10477 GCA_024611175.1 Megaceryle torquata
AGGAAAGGCTGAGAGCCCTGGGGCTGTTTAGCCTGGAGAAGAGAAGCCTGAGAGGGGAGCTTAGGAATGTTCACAAATGTCTGCAGGGTGGGGGTCAAGCAGAAGGGGCCAGGTTCTCTTGTCAGTGGTACCCTGGGATAGGATGAAAGGTGATGGTAGCAAGGGGAAACATGGGAAGTTCCACCTCAACTTGAGGAAGAACTTCTTCACTGTGAGAGTGTCAGAGCCTGGCCCAGGCTGCCCAGAGAGGTTGTAGAGTCTCCTTCTTTGGAGACTTTCAAGCCCCACCTGGATCTGTTGCTGTGCGGGCTGCCCTGGGTGACCATGCTCTGGCGGGGGGGTGCACTCGCTGATCTCCAGAGGTCCCTTCCAACCCCCACCATTCTATGATTCCCATTTAGTAACCTGACTCCTACCATATTTTCATCATTTGACCGGTGAACATGTTAAAACTTCAGAGTTCACCAGGAATGTATTTGCTTTTACTTTAAAGTTGATTAAACACCCCCACCAGTTCTGCCACCACCAAAACAGAGTGGGCCAAGAGACCAGGTGATGGCAATACCTACTTCAATCCTTCCAGCAACCTGCAATACTCCTCTATGCTGCCATTTGAAATACACGAGTTAATTAATGTAACACTCAGAGACACACAACTCACTCATAACTGATTCAACTAGCAAGACTAACACATGTTCCAGCCCTCGCCCCCTGCAATAAAAAAGGAGTGAACAAAAATAAAAGGAAGTGGAAGGATGAAAAAAAATAAAAATAATAGGGGTAACAACCTTGAATCAGGTTTATTTGTCTGTTAATTTCTCTGTCCCTGCCAGTAAGAGCAGTTAATGTATTCCTCTACTCAAAACATCCTCCTTCAGGAAATTCTCAGCTTAGAAAGCTGTTACCCAAACATACTATCGGTGGCTTGTTCAAGGTGACACAAGGAACTTACGGCAGAGGGAAGAACGGACTCAGCCTCTTCCAAATCTGACATTAGTTTCCTAACCAGAGTCACCCAGCCTAACAGCAGAAAGCTACGATGCAAACTCAGAGAAAGCTACAGAGACAAGTGAGAGTAAACAGGAAAATACACCCCAACAAACTCCCGACCCCCCCAGATAAACCAGTTAACAGCAATCTTACTGTCACGTAAGAATTGATGCAGTTGTCTAGTTGCTCTTCATGGCACTTGGCAACAATGTTAGTAAGAACCCTGCAAGGTAAAGAAAAAAGAAGAGAAACCACTATAAGCATTGAGCTGTGTGGTGTCATAAGGCAGAGAAGGTTTAGCTAATGCATCATTTTTTGTTCAGGATACTTAATACAGAGAAGACCCTGCAATTGTATGTATCTATATTTATGTCAAGTTAATTTATTTATAATCTTATTTTGATGTTAAAAGAATGGGGAAGAAACAGCTGATGATTCTCAAATGTCAAAAATTAGTGAGCCAATTCTCAAATTCAGGAGTTTACGTAAAAACACCAGGACTAAAATGGATTATTAATATTCCTGACTGTGGTCCACATCCACGTAGTCATTTTGACCAGCTCGGTGATTTGAGTGTTTTCTGCCAATTCTTATTATTGGATTCAAAGGCTTAGTAATTCTTTTAAATCAGTGTTTTTCATACATCTCATTTCTTGCTGTTAGAAGGAGAAGTCAAAACAGAAAAGCTACGACAAAATGAGTTGTTCCTATTCCAATCCGAATTTGAAACAAGTGCTGGAAAAGATGGGACAGGGAAATGATGACACGACTGGGCCCCCAGACAACTAAATAACCACGAGAGAGTATAAAAGGAATAACATGTTCTCCCCAGTGCCGAAGCCAATCTATGCTCTCATTCTCTTGTTGCTTTTCCTATGTTCAACACAAGCTGCTTCACGCTACTCGGAGCAGAACCCGCCACGTGCCAATGTAGGACACGTTGATGAGAAGCCTTCTCTTTTCCTTTTTGGCCAGGTGAATGCAGAGAAAAAAAATTCACAGAATCGCAGAATCTGAAGCATGAAAAAAACCCACAAACTTCCTTCCATTTTTCTATCTCATTGTTAGAACTGGGTTTTTTTTTTTTTTAGACAGCTGCTTCTTCTAAAGTCCTGGAGCTGTTTAGCCTGGAGAAGCCTGAGAGGGGAGCTTATGAATGTTCACAAACATCTGCAGGGTGGGGGTCAAGCAGAAGGGGCCAGGCTCTTGTCAGTGGTGCCCTGTGACAGGATGAGAGGTGAGGGTAGCAAGGGGAAACACGGGAAGTTCCACCTCAACATGAGGAGAAACTTCTTCACTGGGAGAGTGACAGAGCCTGGCCCAGGCTGCCCAGAGAGGTTGTGGAGTCTCCTTCTCTAGAGACTTTCCAAACCCATCTGGATCTGTTCCTGTGTAGCCTGCCCTGGGTGACCCTGCTCTGACAGGGGGGTTGAACTCGCTGATCTCCAGAGGTCCCTTACAACACCCACCATTTTATGATTCTATTCCAGTTGGTTAAGTGATATTGGGATTCCAGCCTGGGTCCCTGTTCTCTTTATCTAGCCTTCACATCACTTGCTTTTTCAGCCATAAAAGATCCTGAATGACGGCCCAACTGCCCCTTTCCCCCACTGGCAAGCGTCACGCAGTGGTGAAATCACATGTGTGCACAAGGAAAGGTTTCCTTCCCAAGGAAAGGATTAGAAAATACTCGTGCCCAGGTGTGGTGAAACTGGACTTTGCCCTGCAAGGTGCCACAATCCTTTGGGACAGGCTACTGAAACTTGAGCTTTCCAAGGCTATGATGAGGAATTTTTCCTTGCTCCTTTAAGTTTTAGTAATCAGTCTTTCTTCAGTAACTAATTCTGAAGAAGAATACGTGGAAAGAAAGAAACCAGGCTGTGAGCAGATTAGTCTAAAAGGGTTGCTGAGGACAGTGGTCAGTTTTTCCTAGTAGTTGTATTGTAGTTGCTGCGTTTAGTTACTGGCAGAAGTACAACAAAAACACCTCTACGGCCAAAAGAAAATGAAATGCAACTTTCTGCCCTCCTGCAGAGGCCTGTGATTATAATCTCTCTGGTATTTTTTTTTCCCTGCTGCCCTGATTAACAGCATCAATAAAGACAGTTTCATTATGTGAGGGACAAGAGACTCAGCAAATCATTCCAGCCTTTTGCCTGCTCACTGGAAAATGCTTCCATTGCTCTTCAGTTATTGCTGATAGACTAATTAAAAAAAAAGCCCTGCAACAGCCTGACCTGGTTGTTTGACTCTGCATCGGATGCTGCAGGATGCTAAGCTCTTCCAAGGCTGAACTCAACATCCTAGAGTTGGAGACTGGACCAGATGGACACATGGAGGTGGGACCAGATGATCTCTAGAGGTCCCGTCCAGCCTAAAACATTCTATGATTCTATGATCCTCAGACCCAAACATTATCCAAAACTGATAATCAGCTTTGTTAGGAAGCACTTAGCTCCTCAAGAATGAGACCTTCACCCA
This sequence comes from Megaceryle torquata, assembly GCA_024611175.1. Classification (NCBI taxonomy): domain Eukaryota; kingdom Metazoa; phylum Chordata; class Aves; order Coraciiformes; family Cerylidae; genus Megaceryle; species Megaceryle torquata. The sequence goes on from JANIJG010006603.1 coordinate 3,472, forward strand.
CAATTAATTGACTCATGGTGCAGAGACAGGTCCACCATGGTCATGGGCAATGATTTCCTGGTTGGTATCAGCCAGCTCATGACATCATGTTCTTTCATGTGTTATCTGCAGAGCCCTGTGTTAAGAGGGGAGCAGGATTCTCACCTACTACAGTCTCAATGTCAGTCAGCCTTTGCAAGAGCAGCTGTAATCGGACTAATATCTGCAGGTGCACTTTATAGAGTGAATTTTTTTCCTACAGAAAATATTCCTCTACAGCTGTACTCCAGAGTGAATGCTTTTCCTACAGAAAATATTCAGATACCTGGTCACAGCAGTTGTAATTTCATCATCGCTGTTTTGCACTAAAACCCAGAAGAGTTGATTCAGGACCACAGGAAGAAAATTCATAATTACATGGATCTTCTCAATCCTCAGCAAATTCTGTAAGAAAGAGGAGAGATTTCCAAAGCCAATTTGCATATCTCACTAGGAATACAGATGGAACAGTGATAAAATAATTATTATTTTCAAGATATGCATTTCCTAGTATTTTTAGGAGAGCTCTTTATGCAGAGATCCATTAAATGGAACTTTCTGTGGCTAAAATATGTTAAAAGCACATTGGTAAAAAGCAGTACTAACACTCTAACCTGACTGGACTGACATTACATCATCTTCTCTGATTAAGGACAACAGTGAGCTTTTAATTAAAAAAAAAACCCAAACCCTCCTTTGAATTTCTCCCAAGTTTTTAATTTCATTCATTTTCAAATCATTCCAGACTTACTCCAAAGGTATTAGGGATTTATAAATAAAAGCAAAATACTCTGGGGTGAATTAGTTATTCCCCAGCTATACTGCATAGCTGATCCCATGGCACATACAAAGTTGCAGAATAACTGGAATCTTAGTGAAAGGTAAACTATAAATGGCAAATCCAGAGCAGTGCAATTCTGGTAGTTGGGGCAACTGATTTACCATTTAGAAAGTTGTGAAGCTTTTATGGATTCCTAAACTCTGTCCAACATGCCCAGCAGTTCCCCAAAAATTCAAGACTTCATTCTGTAGAGGTATAAGCTGTGAATATAACATGGATGCTTTGAGGTTTGAAAACATCCTTTTCCTGGACATTCCTAAGCCACACCAGACCTTCCTTTAATAGGATTTGAGGTCTGGCTTTGGATTATCAGAGTTTATGGGGTGGGTGCAGCCATGCTCTAAATGAGAAGGGATGGGAGACAGCCCTGGGACCAGTCCTGCATCCATCACCTCCAGCGAACCTGACTGGAGCTGTCACAGACCTCCTGGTAAAGCTTAGAATTGTGTAGTGAAGGGTCAGTGGAGAGAAGGCCCTAAATACCATTTGATTAAAGGTTACTTTACCTTACAAGAATTGATGAAGTTTGAGGTAGGTGGCTGGGAGAGATCCTTTTCCCTTTCTTGGCACTGATGGAAAAAGTTATTCAGGTACGGATCCTAAAAGGATGAACACTGACATTAATGGGTGCTACAGAAAGGATTCAGCTCCACAAACCAGTTCCAGCAATCCCCTGTGACACCAGAGAGCACCTTGGTCCCCACTGCCTCAGACACAAGATGCAGAGATGTGGACCAACCCATTCAGCCCTTTGGCCAGTGCCCCTTGCTATACACAACTTATTTCCACGAGCCTTGACCTCTGCTTTTTCAGTGTAGTGAGCCATTAATTTTTTCTCACAATCTAAGGGGTTTCAATGGGCAGGGGTTTTTTTTATTTTTCCTGGTGCTCACAATTTTTTTTCTTGCAGTTTCAACTGATATTCCACAATATTTCTGTTGGTATAACCTTAAATAATTTATAGTTTTCCTTCCAGCGTGTATTCCATCATTGCCCTCTTGCCCTTCTACATGCAAATAACCTTTAAATTTTAGAGGGACAAAATCACACAAGGTTTTAAAGCACCTTTCAGATATTTCTTGATGGTTTTTTTTGTTCGTAAGCTGGTAACAGAGCTAAGAGGAAGTTTGGCTTACCTGAGTATTTACTGTTGACACAACGAAAGTAGAGACTTTGAAAAGTGGTTTCCCACTATCTACCCATTTTACATCGCAGCCGATCTGCTATAAAAACAAAGCCAAAAATACAGTTTTCTACTTAATGTTCCAGTTCTCCCTGCATAGCTTTGCTCATGCGCGTCATGATGACCATGACCTGTGATGGCTGCTGTGCTCTCAACCATGGATTTACTGCCAATTCACACCCACTTTGCAGCACAGGACCTCGAGAGTTACCAGCCAAGGGACTATCACCCAAGGGAGCAGCCCACTGCCCCACCCTGTCCTCGTGACAATAGTGACACAAGCACGAGGAGGAAGAAATAATCCAAACTGGACAGGATCAATGGGAAAGTCTGATACCACACCACAAAATGGGAGAGTGAACCGTCACCTTGAATCCTGGGGTCAGCTTTGGGCCCCTTGCTCCCAGAAGGACGTTGAGGGGCTGGAGTGTGGCCAGAGAAGGGCAATGGAGCTGGGGAGGGGGATGGAGCACAAGGGTGGTGAGGAGCAGCTGAGGGACCTGGCTTATTGAGCCTGGAGCAAAGGAGGCTCAGGGAAACCTTCTGGCTCTTGACAGCTCCCTGACAGGAAGTTTGAGCCAGGGGGAGTTGGGCTCTGTACCCAAAGAACAAGTGACAGGACAAGAGGAACCGGCCTCAGGTTGCACCAGGGGAGGTTTAGGTTGGAGCTGAGGAACAGTTTCTCCCCCTCCAGGGTTGTCCAGGGCTGGCCCAGGGCAGGGGTGGAGTCCCCGTGATCCCTGGAGGGGTTTCAAAGTCGTGGAGCTGTGGTGCTGAGGGCCATGGGTCAGTGGTGCCCTGGCAGTGCTGGGGGAACAGTTGGACTTGGTGATCTGAAAGGTCTCTTCCAACTCAGATGATCCTATGACTGTGGATCACATCAGCTGGCAGGTAAGAGAAAATGCAAATCTGATCTCATGTCAAACTTCTGAAAAGAAATGCTCTGTGCCACTTGAGTAATACCAAACTATATATTAATACCTTCCCACTGGTTGGTTCCTGCAGGCTCAAGTAACCGGGAGGCAGCCCACTCGCCACCGGCACGCTGTGCTCTTGGGAAGCCAACTGGGCATCTTTCAGCAAAGGAAGCCACGCGTATCCCACTGTGCACAAGAACAACCTGACATCACCCTCAGGAAAAAAAGGCTTCTCAAGTTCAACGGAAGACAATAATACCCAGCCAGAAATTCTGCAATCCTTATTTGAACATACAGCATTTATATTTACAATTTAAAGTAATTCTACTACAGGTACCTGGTGTTTCCAGAGCCTCTTTCTTTTTGGCATTAGCTTTTGCATTTATGTCACAGGTGACATGATAAAATGAAAACAGAATGTGGTGTTTCTTATGAAGTTGAGTGGGAAGTTCAATTTTCACCTGAAATGTAAAATGTTACACCTCACTTTAGTTTAAAAATCGATTAAAGCAGGCATCAGAGATGGTCTAAGTGAGTGACATCTCTCTCTACACAGAGGTCTAAGCACAACCTGCCTTTGCTGGCTAATGTTTGTCTGCACGGGTGATAGATACTCTCTTAGGGAAATTGTGTAGGATGACCACCCATCTCTTTTATTTCAAACAGCTTTTTTTCCTCTCTGCCTTGTGGATGAATATTTCCATTTATGATGAAATAGCGCAAGATGGAAAAGAACAGAACTAAAGAGCGATGGAGCCTGTTCAGAAGCCACCCCCTGAACCCCAGCAGCCATAAAGAGCCATCAGCATTCTCACATTTTCAGGATGACCAAACCAGACACTAAAATGACACCTCTTCTACAGCTACATCATCATTTCATGGCAAAGACCAAGTGATAAAGGCTGGCATGAAAATAGACTTTGATCTACAGCATCTGCTCAGTCTTAAATCCCATACACTGTCATCGTGAATGCCTACAGATTGGGTCTGAGGTACTATTAACCTACTGGAATAAAAATACAAAGCAATCAAAGCGTAGTTACCATAGGAACTGGTCAAAGTGACCCCTTGCCCTTGTGAGCCACGCTTGTTTATCCAAGCTAGTCCTGTGCAAGGTTTAGATATTGTTGACAAATGCTTCCAGTGGTAAATTAGCTGCAGGGAAGAATCTAACACTATAAACCTAGATGTGAAATGGGCGTTCAGACATGGAGACTGAGACAACTTTCTTGATAACATTGTTTGACAAGCTGCACTTGCTACAGGAGGAATGCTGAGGGCAGATGCCCACCTCTTCCAGTTAAATCAGCCCCGGAGATCTGAATTCAGCTCTTTGCTCACGTTGGAAGCAATCTGCCCCAGTCAGATGGCTCACAAGCATCACAGCAAGGACACATCCAGGTGTGTGAAAACCCAGGAGGCTGCTGGCAAAGGAGCAGCAGGGTGCGCAAGATCTCTGCAGACTTAATGGTTTAAGTTCCACTTCGGTTCCTCACCTTGACATTTGCAAATTGATACCTCACATGTACGTTACCTCCTGACATTTTATCAGCTTGGATTACATTTTAAGCAGAAAAGGACATTTTTCCAAGATGAAGCCAAAAGTTCTAGTCAGGGCTGTTTGTAGATCATTCATAGTTCAAACAGCCAGCAAACCTTGTCTCTGTCCTAATGCTGTTCACTGACCAACAGCCAGCAAACCCTGTCTGTGTCCTAACGCTGTTCACCAGCCAACAGCCAGCAAACCTTGTCTCTGTCCTAACGCTGTTCACCAGCCAACAGCCAGCAAACCCTGTCTGTGTCCTAACGCTGTTCACCAGCCAACAGCCAGCAAACCCTGTCTGTGTCCTAATGCTGTTCACTGGCCCTATCACTGCACGTAGACCCCGAACAGCCACATGCCGTCCACAGCCCATCCAATGCATCAGTCACTGCACAGAAAAGCCTGGGGGATCAATAGCTGATGTTGGTGACATGTAGAGAGGCAATGTGTGACCAATGTTTGGCAAAGGCCAATGTGGCAACTCTGTTCTAGGGCTGCAACTGCAGAAGTGGTAGCAAAAGGACAGGTTGAAGCAGTTACACGTCACTGCACCTCTTGTCCAGAGCACGGGATCAACAGCAATGCCCCAGTGCAGCTCCTGTCTCAGAGAGGGATTTGGGCTGATGTTTGGCTCCCCCCCTTCACCGTTCTGTTTACTCTTTCGTTTAACTCCAGAGATGCAACTGGACCCAGAACACAATCCTGATGTGCGTTTTAAAGAGATAGATTGTTCCTAATTAATTCTGCAGCATCTTAATTGCACTCAAACCTCTTACAAAAGGAATGATTTACTGAGTTGATTTAAGAAAAAAAAAATCCATAACCAAAACCTGAGCCTGTATGTACATCTACACAGCACAAGCCCAGCCAGATACATAAGCCATTCTAACAGGATTATTCTTTACTCCTATTTCTCTGTCTCGCTGGCAAACAGGGGGGATTGGCAGATATTTAGTGAAAGAAAAAGCAGACTGACCTCGTCATAGAAATCAGGATTCTGGGAATGATGCAGCACAGCGGTGTAGGCTGCTGTTGTGAACAGTGGTCCACCCGGCTTCCCATAAATACACTGATGAAAGTAATAAGCTTTAATTAGAGGGTGAAATTCTGCTGATGATACTAGTCTTGGCATATCTAATGTGCGTGCACATCATAAACAGGATCATGAAAGATTGAGAATTACTTTGATCAAATATTAAAATAAGTATTTTAGGACTTCAGCATTTTTTTTTTGTTAATATGCCAGCAATTTTTTATACAGATTTCCAGTAGAAGTCCATCGATTTTGTGAAAATTACCCTAGATAAGCAATGCAGACTCCTTAGACTTCTTCCTTGCCATTACCAATTTGAGACTTTTCTGCAAAAAGCTTTACAGAAGCTCTTTCCCTTTTCAGTACACAACACAAGGCCTTTGCTGACCTTCCAGTGCTACAAAAGCTACACCAGTTAACCCTTCCCTCCGGCTGAGACCAGTCAGGAGGCTCTTGACTATTGAGTGATGGCAATTTATTGGTGGGGAATCTACAGTACCACAACAGCCCTTGGAGAAGAGCAAAGTTAAGAATTAAGTCTAAGGTTCTTCTAATTTTGTGCCTCACTCTCTTGAATCAGGTGTCCTGGGACATGTAGGGTAAAGAGTACATTTTAGAATAAGCAAGTTGCAGTGTGAAAAGAAAAAAAGGTTCATTTGTCTCATATTGTCATCTCATATTCTCTTCTTTCCCCTCCACCAGTCAGCCAACCAGCACTGTAAGCTGGAACCATCATGACCAGCTGGAATCCAACAAAACCAGAGTGCAAATGAAGGGATGCATGAGAACATCTACTCTTTAATTATCTGTTAGTGTAGCCCTGAGTTGGGGTGACAGAGAAACATGGTTCTCTGAATACACCTCTTGATTGTGGCTTACCTTCAATGGCTTTGCTCCTTCTTCATCAGAGCTTTTAAATTCAATGCACACTGTTATATTCCGTGCCTGAAAGGACAAGAAGGTATTAAAGCTTAGATCAGCAATGGGGTAGAGCACAGGAAAGCTGCAAGGGCTGAAACAAATCCTTGTCAAAAACTAGAAGAAACCTGTGGGTGATCTATCAACGTTTAAAAAGACTTAAAAGTAATCCATGGATTCACTCCATTCAAACTGCATCAGTGTTTTTTACCATCACAAACACCAAAAAAGACCAAAAGCCAAGTGAGTGACTCACGTCACAGTTCTCCCCTCCTTTATGAGGACAGCTTCTTCCTTTCAAGGAGCTCCCCACCACCCAGCGCTGGCCTGGCCACGCACCGTACCTTGTTGAAGTATTTTTGGCTATCATACTTGAGGTGTTTTGGATAGATGTAGATTTGGTTCTTGTACACTCTGTAAGGTCGAGAGTATTTTGTGGATTCCTGTATGAACTCTTCAACTTCCACCGTAGGTTGATGCTCCCTTATGTCATTAAATGGCTTGATTGGAATAAAAGACGAGGTTACACAGTCTTCAAAAGAACAGAAAAGAA